>CCAG010000058.1:0-24638 GCA_001077435.1 Glossina morsitans morsitans | reverse complement strand
ATTTCAGATATCGCAGTGGAACATATATTGAGAAAAACTCATATCTTTGGAAGCAAAGAATGTTACCCATAAACAAACGAAAAATTTTAACATATATACTCTCTCACTCTCTCTCACTTGGGGCAGTACAACTGACCCAATATTGTAAAGTAATGATATTGCATTTATTTTCATTTGGGTTTTTTTTTTTTTTAAGTAAAAGTGGCCACAGATTCGACCACAGCCGTATATACTTTTAGTTGTCTTTTTTTTTTTTTTTTTGGTGCTTGTATTCATGTTCAATGCTACCGAGTGCTAATAAGACGCAAACGTGAGGCGATAGTTGAGCAGTACGCATTTTAAAGAGCTGCGAGCAGGTAGCAGCTAAACATAACGGTACCGTCAACTATAGAAAATTTGTTGATTGACTAATTTTTGAATATATTAACTGAAAATTCAGTTACATTTACGTATTACAAGGCATTGTAAGCGATGTGAAAAAATAGAGCGTTTTTAAAATTAAAACAAAAAAAAAAAATGTTTATCGCTTAAGTAAAAGAAGAATTGAAATTTTGTGATGCAATACAAATGTTTTAAAAAATTGTTCATTTCGATTTTTCTTTATATAATACACATAAGTCGATCAATTAATAAAAAATAAGAACAAGCGCACACATCACTCTCCGTTTGTGCGACTTTGAAAGCGGCACCCGAAATATACTAAATTTGAAAAAAAAAAAAAAAAGATATAAAGAAAAAAAAATTAAAAAAAAAGAAACCAAATATAACGCAAAACATAGAACAAGTGTCGCGACTTTTGCTTTCTCAATGCATTTTTCTTTTAATAAATCTTCTCAATATCTCAATGGACTGTAATGTCCAACCGACCAACCAACTAACTACTATTTGGCTATGTATTTTTATGCTAATGGCTCAAAGATAGATAAGATGCATGTGTCTTCGATTTTAAAAATCGTTTGTAACCATTTACTTGGCTAATTGCGGTGAATATAGAAAATTTAAAAAAACGTAAATCATAATAATTATGAAAAAAAAAAAAAAACTTAAGAACTTGTTCCAAAGTGTTTTTGATCTCTTTCTCACGTTAGCGGCATTTTTCATTTTTCGCTTTAAAGCCGAAAAAAAAATCAATTATTTTTGTTTTTTTTTTTTTAATAAAAATTTCTGCGAATCATTACATTAATTGTTTAGTTGACATGAAATTGTCGTTTAGTTAGGCATTACGACATGCATGATATGCGTTTAGTATGACGTTTATTTAAGCACCTTTTTATACCCATCACGGAAGATGAAGAGTATAGTCATTTCGTCAAATCGTCTGCAACACCTAGAAGCAAGCTGAGAGGCTTCATAGAATATACGTATCAATATACGTATCAATTTTGAAGGGATTTAGGCATATCCGCCTGCCTTTGTAGTGTCTGTCGAAAATACTCTCCTGGCTGCGAAAATGATTCTATCGACTTCAAGTTTGGCAGAAACAGTAAAAGTTCTCGCACGCAGGTTGGTATTGAAAGTGGGGGAAAGTGTAGAAAGTGTCAAAGGACACGCCTACACTATCTTAATAACTAAGCACACTTCTGCTTTCTAAAAGGAAGAAAAAATTGGATTTTCGGCTGTTACTCACACACTACAACAGATAAACCTTTAAAAAAATCCTAAGCGCATATTCTACGGGCGATGCCCTATGCTCCCTGTAATGCCCCATCAAGTATGTACATTCTTGAACAACATTAAACTTTGAATGAATTTAAGCAATCCTGTTTGTCCATCGGTCCGGCTCTCGACTTGCGTAGAATGTAGGGTAAACATTGACCAACATGAAGATATCACCTTCAAATTCGGCTAAAGGTAGAGTACAAATCGCACGCGTCGACGGAAGTTTTCAAACTTTGTTTGCCCTCGATCATATAAAGCGAGAGACTTAGTTGGTTATGGGCGACAAAAGTATATGCAAAACGCTCGATACCCTTGAGCATTAGCGTAATATGGGCTGCGTTATGCTTTGGTACGTGTTTGTTCAGGGCAAGCGTTGTACAGAGACAAAAGAGAGTTCACCAGCAAGACTGCACGTTTTCTCAGTATTTTCACCCACTCGTCCTGGGTTTTACTTGCGTATCGCATAACGCGGTAGAGAGAGACTCGTCACTCTTTAACCCTACTACTACTGGTCTTTCCCACCTTGCATAATGCTTGCATTTCAAGCCGAACTTTCATAAACACCGCCCCTTCTAAACAAGTAAGATAATTAAATTCGGTCGGGACCGAATTTTTATACCCATCACCGTTTACTCCAAAAAAAGACAAAAGAAGTAAAAGAACAAAATTCTCATACTCTATAATATGGAGTGAGCGCAGTTGATTTCTTCTATTTTTAAAATAAAAGTATTTGTTGTAGAGGCATGTGGGCGTTGTAGGCTTGTCCTTTGAAAAGTTTAGGTCAATTTCAAATGCTTTCGCAAATTTGTAGACAATATCTTCATTTCCGCTAACTGGAGAATGTTTACCACAAATACCACAAAGTTGTGCAAACAGACAGATGGACAGACGAACAAGTGGACATGTTTAGGTGCATTCAAGAGTTGAAAGTGGCCAAGAATTTGTATACTTTATGGGGTTTTTGAAGCTTGTTTCTGCACGTTATAAAGAAAATTAAATTATTATTAAGATTAAATTTTGATACACTTTAATATTAGGCAGGCGTGGTCAATTTTTTCCAGTTTTGTACGTAAATACTACAGGATCGCCCATAGAATATGCGTTAAAATTTTTGTACATTTATTTGCCATAGTAATGAGCAAAGAACCAATTCTTCATTCCCTTTAAAAAACAGAGGTGTGCTCAGTTTACGTGGTGCTGTGGGCATGTCCTTCCGCCGAATTGGCCCATTTTCATTACCAACCTGCGAGAAGTTGCAGTGTTCCTGCCAAATTTAAAGTCGATAGCTTAATTTTTGCGGCCACAAAAATGTTTGCAACAGACATTACACAGACGGACAGACAGACATGCTCAATTTGATTTAGAATTTGATTAAGAATATATATACTTTGTGTGGTCTCTGATGTTTCCTTCTGGGCGTTGCAAACCTTTTGACAAACTGAATATACTCTTCATCCTTCGGTGATGGGTATACAATGCAACTAAGACTTAGAACACCTTTGGCTCCCCTTGTTTTTTGCCCCTTACTCAAAAAGAGCAAAGAAAAATGTAAAGTTCTCCTTTCATTCCACAAAAATAGAAGACAACGGTTCCGCCCATTTATTGTTATATAGTATGGAGCATTTTTTAAGATAACCATTTTAGCATTTTTTAAGATAACCCGAACGGGTATAAAAGATTCGGTCGCAGCCGAACATAATTTTCTTGCTTTTTATAAATATTTAATGTTTACTTTTAATTTATGTTATTATAGGGCCAAGTATATGTGTGCCTAAAATTGCTGTTTGCTTACTTTTCAACGATTGCCGGTGCATTCTAGTAAAAATGACGGGTTTGCGGTTTGCGTGGTTTTATATAACTACGCTTTTGATTTTAACATCATTTGTGGCGGCTCGTCGTCAGAATTTAAAAATCTTAGGTTTATTCCCGCATCCCGGTATAAGTCATTTCCACTTTTTCCATCCTATTATGAGAAGTTTGGCGGAACGCGGTCACGAAGTCACCGTCGTCAGTCATTTTCCCGATAAAAGTCCCCCAGTGGGTTATCACGATATCTCTTTAGGTGGCAAAGAAACTCTAGCGAACACTGTCGACTTACAGGTAAGTGACGAAATTTAATTTATTTTAAATAAAATATTAATTTAATTTAAATAAAAATAACAGCAAAATTATATTCAATTTGAACCGAACTTATTTAGATCCGTCATATGGATAATTGAATATTTACATGGGGTGTGTAATATACAAATGTATGTTTTACACATCTGTATGCTACATTGGTTTTTTCACAAATTATTAATAACTATAAAGCTATATTAAATATACGCATGTCTGTCCGTCCGTCTTATTTCTTGTTTTCAATCTACAGATCGCTCCTTTGGATATATTTTAATGAAATTTGATACATTAGCGTGTTTTGGCTCAAGGACGAACGCTAATAAAAATGGTTTGGAATGAATGACTTTTTGGTCGACTTCGTATACAAAGCACTATTTTAAGAAGTCAATATAATTGTGGGATGGCGTAGGGTATTTAAGGGTAGGCTACTATAATTTTTATACTTATTCATATTTAGAAGTTGTTTCTGTGGTTTTGAGAATTACAAATGAAAATTTCTTGGGCTGATTTACTTGTTTTTCACACTTAATCTGTGGAACTTTGCTAAGACAAAAAATATAAGACTAAACTTTAGAACAAAGTCTTAATAAAGTTATGGCTTTGTATATAAAAAGGATAAATTTGCTTCTTTACCTTTGCTTATATTCTCTATTAGCCATACCATCCGCTGATTCAAAGGAGATAAAGTAAATTTTGCAAATATTTGTATACGCAATGAAGAAATGAACAAGTTGACACTTATTTTGAGTTTCTAGATATAATTTCATAGTTTTAAGCGCAATTGCAGTCCACCGACAGATGGTCATGCCTAAATCGTCCACGCTAACCAAGCATATATGTAATTTGTAGACGAGGTTATGAGTATTTTTAAGCATTAGAAACCTTTAACCAAACTACTATTTCGTCTGTAGTAGATGCAGCACAAGAGATGGCCACTAGCTTGTATTGTTGTACATGAGTATATGCGATTTGTGTGGATGTGTGCAACATACAGAAACAGTCGAGATAGACTCACCTTTTATTTGGAGTCACTTTCTGAATCGATCTAAGCTTGCCTGTCCGTCTGTCCGCGTAGCCGGCGTAACGGCCGCGATTTTTGAGATATTTTGATGAAATTTAGCGAATGCTATGGAATTTGTTTTAGATCGAACCAGTTTTTCCATCATGTCTCATAAAAAACCTTGCTTTGAAAACTCGTTACATGAATTACATTACATTGAATTAGTATTGGGCGAGCTGGTGTAGGACATTTGATTAAATTTAACCGAAGCTATCATTCAAACCGAATTTTGGAGTTACAATCTAATGAAAAATTATGATTATTGTTATTGTTATTATAATTTATTTAGATCAAACAAATAAATTCAAGGACTAAAAGTAGGTCGAGCACTAGTAACTTACACTACCGGATCTTGTGTTTTTTTTTTTTTTTTTTTTGAACCTAGACTAGATGATTAGCCTAAATTTAAATAATGTTCTCCATCTCTCATCTACTTCTTCAAGATGTCCACAGGGTTAGACGTTTCGTCAACGAGTCTTCGGATATTGAAAGGATTTTGGCATTCACAAAATAAGCGGATTCATGCAATCGTTTTTGATCTTCATTTTCTCGACATTGAGACATAAGAGAACAAATGTGGCGCCTTATTTTCGACTTGTGAATTAATTGCTCTAGTTTTCCAGCCTAATCTTGAAATGGGAAGAGAAGACCACGTAGAGAGAGAGAGAAAGAGAGAAAGATAGAGAGGGCGAGAGGGAGAGAGAGAGAGAGAGAGAGAGAGAGAGAGCGAGAGTATCCTCTTACACCAGGTTGCAAAAGTTCGCTATGCTCGCGTTATTAAATATTTCATTCTATGCCCAATGGCCATTTCATGCGGTGTAAATATTTCACACATCCAATACACCCTCCGTGTTGGTTATAATTAAATTCGTACTTATATTTCACATAAGACTCAAATATTATTAATTTCTTTTGAACATTTGTGTAAACAAACAAAACCACATTTACAAATTAAAAATAAAGTCATTTAAGTCGTGTAAACGAGAGCGCGGCAGATTTCTACAGATGGACTTCGAAAAGTGCAAAAAACTTCGAATAGAATGGCAATGAACAAAGAAGAAGAACATCTTTTTTCTTATTTCTGCAATCTTATCTCATGCTCTCAATATTTCTTTCACTCAGCCATTCAGTTAATTTTCATATCTCTTTCAATGCATTACAGATCTTTGAAAATCGCCGCATTTACAATCATTTTGTTGAATTCTTTATGCTGTACGAATGGGGAAAGGTCGCCTGCAATCATACAATACGTTCCGACGCCCTAACCCGTTTAATGCGTCAAGATAACAAATTCGATGTCATATTGATGGAACAATTTAATACAGATTGCATGATGGGCGTTGCCCATTTACTGCGTGCACCCGTTATCGCTCTCAGCAGCTGTGCTTTAATGCCATGGCATTATGAACGTATGGGTAGCCCGATTATACCCTCTTATATACCGGCATTATTTTTGGGTCAATCAGAAGAAATGTCGTTGCCGGGACGTTTAGCCAATTGGATCTCATTCCATGTTCTTAAACTATTGTATGATTATTATTCCATACCAGCCGCCGATGCTATTTTACGTTATAAATTCGGCCAAGATATGCCATCGGTGGGTGAATTAGCCAAAGAGACAGCAGTAATGTTTGTTAATCAACATTTTTCGTTAAGTGGTCCTAAGCCATTACCACCATCTGTTGTAGAACTGGGCGGTGTACACATACAAAAGGCAAAACCTTTGGATGTTGAATTGCAAAGATTTCTAGATAACGCTGAATATGGAGTAATCTTTATAAGTTGGGGATCTATGATACGGGCAGAGACCATGCCACCAGCTAAACGTGATGCCATTGTTAAGGCAGTCAAACGTTTAAAGCAACGTGTTATTTGGAAATGGGAAAACGATACTTTAATTAATAAACCGGATAATATGTATATTAGTAAGTGGTTGCCTCAGCGAGATATTTTATGCCACCCGAAGGTGAAAATTTTTATGACGCATGCTGGCTTGATGGGCAGTTCAGAGGCGGCGTATTGCGGTACTCCGGTTATAGCCACGCCCATGTATGGAGATCAGTTTCTTAATGCCGCCGCGATGATTCACAGGGGCATGGGAATACTTCTCAATTATGAAGACATTAACGAAAACAACGTTATCAAGGCCTTAAAGAAAGTTATGGAAAGACAGTAAGTTTGTTTGTTGTTTTACTCTTTTTTTTTGTTTGCTCTCTTCTTTGTTTTTGGAAGCAGTGGTACAATCAGTTTACATCGTATTGTAGGCGTGTCGTTTGAACGATTCGGCTTATTTTCAATGCCAAGATGCGTAGAAGAACTTCCAAAGCTTCGATCAAATTCGTTAGAAAAATGTGTACCACAGACGCTCCATAGACGCAGAGACGGACGCGTTTCCATTGTTTAAGAGTTTGATATTGCTCGAGAATATATGCACTTTATACAATTTTGAAAGATTCCTTCTGGGTTTTCCTAACATTTTGACAAAACGCATATGTCAGCATCCTTCGGAGGTGATTGCAAAAACAACAAAGAATAAGAAAATCCATAATACAAAAGCATTATTTTTGAGACTGTAGGGGAAATTTTATACCCAGTATTCAATTTTTAAATATCGTCGTTTTTCAGATCGTAACGATATTTTAAACAAATAGACATGTATAGATAATTTGATTGACTACACATGCAAGAGCTGAGATCATCTATAGATAGGAAAAATTTATATTATTTTTAAGACTGATATTAGGGGAAGAACCAAAGATATATTTATTAAGCAAATTTTTTGCTTTTGATTTTCTTTTCAGATATCACGAAAGTGCTAAAGCAGTTTCCTATGCCTATAAACACAGGCCGCAGACGGCTTTAGATACAGCCATGTGGTGGGTGGAATATGTAGCCGCCACTGAAGGGGCCAGTTTATTAAAATCGCATTCAGTACACATGTCACGTTTTACTTATTACTGTTTAGACACCTATCTGATCCTAAGCAGTGTGACAACTTTATCGATTCTTAGTTCTTTTGTGATTCTCCGTAAAATTGGTTTATGGCGCAAAAAGTTAAAATCAAAAAGTAAAACACATTAAAAGATGTGATAAAATTGAAAACACAAGTTTAGTACAAAAAATACCAGTAGATAAACAATATTAGAAAAAATTTATTGTAATATTTTAATTATAAAATTATCTATTCGTTCCTATTCATCTAAAAATAGTTAACATCACCTTGGATTAAATATAATTTTTCATTTGGTTGCGTTTTATACATTTTTCAAATTTTCTTCTGCAACGAATAACAGCGTTGT
Organism: Glossina morsitans morsitans; assembly: GCA_001077435.1. Lineage (NCBI taxonomy): Eukaryota > Metazoa > Arthropoda > Insecta > Diptera > Glossinidae > Glossina > Glossina morsitans. The sequence continues at coordinate 16,502 of CCAG010000058.1, read as the reverse complement.
ATAATTTTTTTACTCCGTAGTTTATTTGCAAGTTTACGAAAAAGAAAACAAGTTATGTGGTGTATGGCAACACTAGTGTTTTACTGCAAATTTGCTATAAATTTATAGCGTTATTTTTATTGTTTCCGTAATTTTCATTTTTTTCTTTTCGTATTATCCAATTGGTCATGTATTACGTTGATCATTAATAATATGGTTAACATTTCATTGTTGATCGGATTTATTCGTTTGTTTCTTGTTGAGATAGAACAATATTGATAGCAGGCGATATTTTCTAGACTTAGATGGTTTTGGCTAACATCTAAATTAACCCACATAATACTTTACAAAAACATTGACATCTCCGTTTTAATCATATGTAAAACTAATTTCAAGTTGGCAACATCTCGATCTTGGACTTTTGATTCACTTTTACAAAGATTTAGACTTAATGTCACTTTGAACTTTTCTGAGAATAAAATTAACCCTTTTTTTCATAACAACTTTATTCAACTCAGCTGACTTGCAGAAGAAGAAAACTTAGACAATACCTGAATTTCTTTCGTTCACTACTCATTCATTCATTGAAAAATTTGTATCTGATGGAGTGTCAATAAAAAAGCTAAAAAAATATTTGCATACACAAGTAGAGTTTATACTACATAAAGAGAACATTTAAAAAGAAGCTACGCAGTAAAAAGAAATTAAAAAAATTAATTCCAATTAAAATTGAAACATTCCGCTTACGAAAAATATATATATTTCTAATCTGATAAGACAAAAAAAATGGCGAAGACTCGAGTTTATGTAGTTGGTGTGGGCATGACGAAGGTACATTGCGGTTTTGTGGTTCATTGTATGGTTTTATTCATTTTCTATTTTGTAAATCATTTAACCTGATTTTACAATGTGTGCGCAGTTAATGGGGAAAGTATATATTTTTACTGGCTCCCAGTTCTTGCAAAACTCTCCCGGTAATGACAGTAATCAAACAATTGAACTTTGATCTCATAATTAGTAAAAAAAATTTCCTTACCTTTGGTATGTAGGTTCGCTTGATAACTGGAGTGCACGTATACTCCTCTATTTAGTACTTTATTAAATTCATAAAATTTTGATTTTCGGGTTGTTTACATCCAAAGCCCACTTTGACTTAAATAATAACTTTTTCAGTTTGAAAAACCAGGCCGTCGTTCAGATGTTTGTTATCCAGATTTTGCTAAAGAAGCCGTTACCAAGGCTTTATCTGATGCCAAAATTCCCTATACAGAAGTACAACAAGCTGCTGTGGGTTACGTTTACGGTGATTCCACTTGTGGACAGCGTGCCTTATATGAAGTTGGTATGACCGCTATACCAGTTTATAATGTTAACAACAATTGTTCTACGGGTTCGAGTGCTTTGTATTTGGCCAAACAAATTGTGGAGTCTGGAAATGCTGATTGTGTATTAGCCTTGGGTTTTGAAAAGATGGAGCGCGGCTCCTTATCTTCTAAAGTAGTTGATAAATTATCTTAATTAAAAAGATAAGTATTCTAACTTAGTTTAATTTAGTATTTTGACCGAGCAAATCCCATGGAGCGGCATGTAATTCTAATGTCTGAGTTAACTGAAATCGGCAGCGGCCCCATGGCTGCTCAAATCTTCGGTAATGCGGGTAAAGAGCATATGGAAAAGTATGGCTCTAAGCCGGAGCACTTTGCTAAAATTGCCTGGAAAAATCACAAACACTCGGTTAACAATCCGTAAGTTATTCAGACTTGAAAAAATGTTTTTGAAATTAATTCTTGCATTTATTAGATACTCACAATTTCAAGACGAATACACCTTGGAGCAGATAATGCAATCCCCTCAAGTGGTGGATGGAGTGCTCACTAAATTACAATGCTGTCCCACATCAGATGGTTCTGCTGCTGCTATTTTAGCTTCCGAGACTTTTGTACGTCGTCATGGTCTGGAGAAACAAGCAGTCGAAATCGTGGGCATGGAAATGGCCACAGATCCAGAGTCCACTTTCAAAGATAGATCGCTAATAAAGATCGCTGGTTACGATATGACAAAATTAGCAGCTTCACGCCTCTTCGCCAAGTCTAATTACAAGCCCTCTGATGTTCAAGTAGTAGAGTTGCATGACTGCTTCTCTGCCAACGAATTGATTACTTATGAAGCCTTAGGATTGTGTAAAGAAGGCAAAGCAGCGGAATTAATTGATAGCGGTAACAATACTTACGGCGGCAAATACGTTATCAATCCTAGCGGTGGTCTTATTTCCAAAGGCCATCCTTTAGGTGCCACTGGTTTAGCTCAGTGCGCCGAACTATGCTGGCAATTAAGGGGACAGGCAGGCAAACGTCAAGTTAAAAACTGCAAATTGGCTTTACAACATAATTTGGGTTTGGGTGGAGCTGTCGTAGTAACGCTCTATCGTCTGGGTTTTCCAGCTTCAGCTAATATTAAATTTAATTTGACCTCCGCAATTTCCACTACTGGTGAAGGTTTCAAAGTGACACCTTTATTAAAGCTTTTGGAACAACTCATGATGGAAGACCAAGAGAATCTTATTGAAAAAGTGAGAGCGGTTTACGGTTTTAAGGTCGTCAATGGTCCAAACGGTCAAACTGGTTATTGGACTATCAATGCAAAAGAAGGCAAAGGCAAAATAACTTATAATGGTAAGGAGAAATGTGATGTTACTTTCATAATGAGCGACGAAGATGTCAGCGATTTGATAACCGGAAAATTGGCGCCACAGAAGGCATTTTTCCAGGGCAAAATAAAAATACAAGGAAACATGGGTTTCGCCCTAAAACTAATGGATTTGCAGCGCAGCTCACAAGATCGTATTGAAGCAATACGCGCTAAACTGTAAACTTAATTGTTTCTTTCTAATTTTACAATTTTTGTTAAACTTTTCTGTGCATATGTATGTATTTTTTACTTGGTTTTAATATATTAACATGTAAGGATTTACTCTCGGTGGCAAGTAAAGAAACTTATAAGAGTTTTTTCTTTGCTTGCTTAGCATATTTTGGGTTTTGTATTTTTTTATTAAATTAAACAAAAAATATATACTTTAAAAAAAAAAATTTTTTTTGTATTTTAAAGTGCTTTTATATCGCTACATTAATATTATTTAAAAACAAATTTTTCGATGACAAGTAATAGAATGTATTCGCTTAGGACCAAACCTGTGCACTCAAAAGGCAGGAGCTTTGCCATCGACATATGCTATGGCGAATGCGGCGTTGACATAAAAAAAACACCTTTTATGGTGATGAGAAGATGCATCATGAAAAGATATGAACAGAACATCATATTCTGCTGGGCGCAGAACCGAAAATCGAGAAATTGTTTTAAACGTTATGGTTTTTCGAAATCGTTGAGTACTATTCAAGGTGTTTTGCATAGACAGCAACAGTTGATAGTGTGACGTTGCGAGAAACGGATTATAAGATGAATACGATCTTTCATAGGAGGCCTTTTGATATCTTTTGATATACGTGATACTGTGCCATCGGCATTGTAAAGGGTATGCTCGCGACAGCTAGCGCCCTCCAAATAAGATAGATGCTGCATTCCGCGTAAATTTGAATTTATTTCGTTGATGATTCACTGCTGATTTGTGAACATCGACTGGTTTGACTGAAGACAGTTTTCTGTGTTCAGATTGTCTGCCGATCATGCCGGCCATACTTTTTGCCCCTGCTTTACATTTGCCAGGATAGTAACCATTTTTTGCATGTGAAAATATTCCGAAAGAAAATGACCGGACATGTTGACTTATAGTTTTCGATTCCTAATTATCCTTGCACTTGAAGAGTAAAAACCATTTTTGTGCACCTTCTGGGTTTTCATCGCGTTAAGATTGATAAAATGTAAAGGAGCATTACTAAATTTAAATTCTATGGGGTTGCTCATGTACTAACCTCTGATGTACAATTCAAAGATAACCTAATATTAGAGAATTTTCTTTTTTTTTGTATTAGTTCATCAATTAAAATATGTATTTATGTAGCTCATTTCTTTTGTATAGAGAATGTGATCTTGCTCATGGACACACGAATGTCGCCGTCAAAGTAGAACTGTGAATCTGATCTAAGCCCCATTTCCTCATACCAATTCATAAGAACTAAAAGAACGTACACTTATCACGTAGCATTCTCCTTTTGTTGGCCTTGTTGTCCTTAACATCCATCAATTATATTCGTGGAGCTGGATTGTAAACAGTGCAAAACTTTGTTTAGAAAGCAAGTAAAAATATTATAGTGGGACACTGCCCGTCATTAGAAACTCTAAGCCACTTCGCTTAATGCCGTCATTGATAAACAACTCTTTCAGAATAATGCATTATATAGGAGCTGGTCGAAACAGTGGTCCGATTCGACCCATTTCCAATTTCGTTCATTCTTGGGCCAAAACATCCCGATTGACAAATCTTCATTAAAATATTGAGCAAAAGGAAACAAGACCGAAGCAAAAACTAAATCAACATTTACATTACAAGTGGTAATCGGGTACAATTAGAGGAACCGTTTATGGAAATTATTCACGAAGCTACAATAACTTAGTTGCATCAAGTAGAGTTTTATCATTCCACGACACTTCACTCCACTTCTTTAGCAAATACTTTCCTTATAATGTTTCAAGCCAACGAATACTACATTTTGATCGAACATTTTCGCTATTCACTGTTATCAGTTAGATTTCCTTTTTATTCGTCGCAAGGACGTTTTTGTCAATCAGGTTACATTCCACCTTTTATTCCTTATCAGACGAAATTTTTCTACTTTTCAGCTGCCTAATGCGACTTTATTCCACGATGCCGGAAAGTGAGCATCGAAAGTTTTTTTGCTTAAATTTTGGAAAAAGTCGTTGTTTATATTTGAAAGTAATGGGAGATGGCAACGTTCGGATTTAGAATCAAGAAACTCGTTTATCAATATCATATGTAGCTCTGTCAGCCTACTCTTGCTGAGGAGGATGATATTAACAAACATTTAACCATTTAAACATATCCCTATCAATTAGAACAACATCTGCTACTTTATTAATGTTACGCTGGTTGAAAGCTTTGATATTCTGGATCGATATCAGCTGAAATTGATATTCCTAATCATTTGTGAGATTTCAGAACACTTTTGCTGCTCATAGACAATCGGAGCAGATTATAATTTTCAGCTCTAAGCTTGTAACTTGAAAAATAATCCGATCTTCGTTTATGGCAACTAAACGGCTTTCGTGAAGATTGTTCAATTTTCGGAGAATGGGTAAATTACAACGTAATTACCAGATGATATAAATTTCATGACCTCGAGCGCCCACAGGCCGCTTGAAGCCTTACTTGCGTGTGAGAAACCGAACCTTCCTTTCCGTTGCAATAAACAGAAAAAGCAACTAATTGAAGACAGAGACTCTCTCTCTTCTTCGCTTCGAAACAGTTGATTCCTTGTCTCGAAATTAAAATATTTCCGTCTTTATAAAAATTTTCTACAACTTCTGCATAAATGTCCGCCATTGAAAAAGTAAAATAACTTTTTCTTACCACTAAACAAATATCTTATGAACTTTTTAGTTTGAAGTTGAGGATTGTCTTTACAGGTACGGCGTTATCTGGACTGCTTTTCTTTTCCAATTTTTAATTTATTTTTGTTTTTTTTTTTGGTTTTTAATAATATATTCTACGTTTTTTCTCGATTTTTCTGAGGGCAGGTGCGTAATTATTTTTCAGGATGTGTTTGTGTGTGTGTGTATGTGTTTTTTCTGTTTTTTTTTAATATTTATAAGGATTGTATATATGTATTTCTAAAATAGAGCGTAAAATCTTAATGTATACAACTTTTTAATATAAAATTAAATGTTGTTAAAAATTTTTAAAAGCGCAAAAATAAAAATAGCGTATGATCTTTAATCTATTGTAAATTGGTAACAAAGAAAAGGAGGCAAAAAGCCAAATTATTTCAATAACAATGACAAAAAAAAAAAAAAAAAAAAAAAAAAAAAAAAAAATATAGAAAATAAACCTGCAATATAATAAAATTAAATATCTCTTTACCACCAATAATTAAATGATAGTGAATTTTGAAAGAGTTTCTTTGTAAATTAATTTCAAAAGAATTATATGGTATAAAAAATTCAAAAAAGAAAAAAAAAAGAAATAAAAATAATTCAAAAATATTTAAATAAAATGGACACAAGCTCATAATAAATAGCTTAAAACTTAGGTATAGTTTTTTACATTATCCTTATGAGCGGATATATAATATCAACTTACATAAACAATTTTAGCTTCATCATGTTGATAACGTATATATATATATACATATATATACATATATATACGTGGCTATAGGCTTGTTTTGCTTTCTTTTTTTAAATATGTTTTAAAATATATGTTATGTACCAATTTTACAAGTTATCTTTTCATCAACCTAAAACAATAATATGTGATCTATGCTGCCTTCAAACTTTAAACTTAATAAGCATTCAATGCTTTACAATTTGCTCTTAACAAAATTTCATAATTACTTATAGTAGTTTAATTTCGTTATTGCTGATGGAACTCAGATACTAATGCGACGAATTTGAATAATTTAAATTAGACGGGGTTGATGATGAAGTACTTTGATTGGTCGTATTACTGCATTTGCCTGCAGTATGGATTGTATTACTGTTATCCATGCTCGCCATTATAGAGCTTAAGAGGTCCGTTGGTGGAGGCGGCTGCGGCGCGGGCTTGTAGTTTGATTTTTGACCAGTTTTATGTGATTTATTACTTATTGTCGATGCTGGTACAACTTTGGCACCTAATTTTGTCTGAGCAGCCAACAAATGGTTAGGTTGGAACTGTTGTATCGAGTTCGGAGGTGGTGGGGGAGGAGGTAAGGGACGCATTGGAGGTAGGGGTGGCAAAGGAGGATACATAAGTTTTGGTGGCAATAAGACTTTCGTTTCTATGACCTCAGATATGATAACCTCTTCTTCATGATCTACAAGTAGTTGAGGTTGAGCCATTATAATAACGTCATCTCCGCCTACTGTAGGTGATACCAAAAGTTGCTCCACATGATGAGCAGTAGCTAAATGAGGGGTGGTGGGATCAGCAAGTGTTTCTCTTTGCGATGAATGCGAGGTGACAGAGGCGTCCATTGGTATACAGTCCCGTGCAGGTGAAATTAATGGTTCGCCCATATTTGGTAATTGAATACTCTGCTGGAGGTGCTGTTGTGTCGGTTGAGGTTCATCGGATACGATTTGTACTTGTATTTTGATTTCGGGTTCTTTCTGGTTAAGGCTATTGACATAGGCCTCTCGGTGTGTGAACGGCGTTTGAGGCACTAAAGGCAGAGGTAAAGCAGGCACTATTGGTTCGGGCAATTTCAATACTTTCGTTGTTGCACCATTAGATGTTGTTGTGGTAGTGATCGCACTAGTATTTGCCGTCGATCCAGAGTTCTCCACTTGCGCATGTCTTTCCGCTAATTTCGGCTTTTTCGTTGTCTCTGATCGCTGTGGCTTAGTGCTCTCATCTTTACTATGTTTATTGTGTTTTTCTTTCTTTTCCCTGTGACTGCTACTATTAGAATCGTGGGCGTGATTCTTCCTGCTACCACCTTCCTCTTTGTTTTTGCATTTCTCACTCTTATGTGGCGAGGGCAGACTCACTACTTTATGTAAACTATTTTCAACAATCATTTTTCGCATGTCAATTTTTGCCACATTATGTGCCGACAATTTCTTTTTAATTTGACTCCCAGCATCAGTTTCTTCTTTTATAATGGCGTTAACTTGACTTGAGTCGTCCGTGCCACTTTCACTGGAACGTCGACTGCCATCGTCCAAATCGATAAGTTTCTTTGCTTCGGTCTTCTTTGCTTTTCCTTCGTAAGTACGTTTACAGGGAGTTCTCTTAGTATCTTCATGGCTGATAGGATGCGGCAAAATCGTTTGTTTTTCCTTATACTGTGGCGGTTCAGCCAATACAGGATTATTTTTCTCATTGATTACCTCTTGACCAGGATAATACTGGCGCAATCGTAAATGCCAAGCTAACAATAATTACAATACGTGAATATTACATTTCTGTAGATATAGCTAATATATTAACTAATTACCAACACTGGTTACCGCTGTGACGGTACGAAATTGATGTATTATATTGCGTGGCAGGAAATAAATGTCATTATCACACAATTGAATTCGCGCATATCGTACACCATCTCTGCGGAGTTGATTCAATTTAGCATCCTCGATCCATTGAACGCATTGCGATATGGGAGGTTCATGTAAGTCCAATTGTAAGACTTCCACCAAATGATTAAAATCTTGAGCCGCAAATGCTACCACATCCTTCGTAATGCGATTTTGATTGTAACTTTGACCACAATGAACTGCTTTTAGTATTCCTGTATAATTAAAATGCAAATTTGATTAGTATTTTATTAAAGCGTCATCTTTTGATCAAATGTTTACCAACGGCTGCTGTAGTAATACGCTCATGACCATGGCCAACATGATCGGCATGCGCCTTGGTGCGATCCTCTATCATCGTCTCTCGAGCTTCAGAAAGACGCGGCAAATATTGTAGATTACGCAACTCGTTTATGCGTGTTCTGAAATGCATTAACATTTTGAACATATTGAAGAGCGAAAACATAGGCCAAGAAACTACGGACAGTTTGCCAAAAATTCTTAGGCTATAAAACTGAATGTTTGCCAACATTACTAGAGAAATAAGAAGCTTTGGAAATGATGGCGTTCCTAATAGCAAAATTATATCTTAAGTTTTCCCAAGTTTACAAATCATTTCAATTGAAAAAGATTTAAATTAATGAAATAGGCGTGAAGAACTTTTGCTAAATTCGCAACAACACATTGTTGCAAGGGAAAACCTTTTGCGTTTACGTGGCGATAGTAAATTAACTAACTGAACCCGGCTCCTCACTGTTGCAAACGTTAAGAGAGGTCACGAAATTACATTTTTAAGGTGCAAAAGTAATCTTTCTAATTGATCACTTTAGTAATACAATGGGAGAAGAACTTTATTCAAGCTTTTGAATTGATTGAATACAAAAATTCAGAAGCAAAGACCGGGTTTAGCTATGAATTTTTCGTATGATTTTCGTTTAATATCCGATACCTTTGTCTTTTCATGGGAGTTTTGCTGTTAAGTTCCGCTGTAGGCACCAATTGTTCGCCGGCGCGTATCCACAGAATAGGACCATCATTCGATAATCTCGGATCGGTTTGTAATATAGAATAAGGACCCCAAGGCATGGTCTGTAAAATTCACATATAATTAGAAATCAGTAAGCATATAAGGTGCTGTTCGTACTTTTTTTAGAAATGGATTCTGTTCAATACGACCTAACAGGTCAGGAAAATAGCCACCAACTTCCTCATGTACTTTACCCACTAAACTTATTTGATGTAAAGGTCCGTAACGGAAAGTACCCTGTGAGTAATTGCGCACCACCTAAAATAAAAAACAATGTCCATGTAAGGCATCGCGAAGATGGAATAATCGCTGCAATTTACATGATCATAATATTGAGTCATGGTACAGGTTTCAATATCCGAATTGCGTCCTAGAACACCAGCTTTAACGGTAAGAGTTGAATAGTTCTCCGCCATGTGTTGCAATAAATCAGGTAAATAACGTGCGGAATCATGCACAATCCCCATGACATGATGCGCGTAACCATCTTCGTCTTCAGCGAAGCACACATTAAAGAACTCATTAACTAATTCTTCCATTTCGTCAGCCGCCAAATGTTGAATTTCATCCTGATACAAATGTACCACTGAAGCACCACCATTCGGATAGACTTCCACCTCGAAAAACTGACCGTACTTTAGATGCTGCAAACCTGGCGGAACTCGATTGTTGTTACGTGAACTGCGAGTGACATTATGCTCGGGTTGAGGTTGCACACACTGTATGCCAACGCTGGAACGTCGTATTTTTGAACGTTTATAGCATTTTGAACAGTCGCGACTACGCGAGGAAGATGACGATGAAGACGATTGTTTGGTCGAAGACGAACTTTTTTGATGGTAATGATGGTGGTGATAATGATGATGGCTGCTACTACTCGACAGAGAACGCTTAGCCAAAACCTCCGATTTTACTACCGACTTCGGCTCTGCAGTAATGTTATTTGAATTGCTGACCGTTGCTGCAGGAATATGATGACTATTATTTTTAGCGACTGCGGGCGGTGTTGTCACAGACGCAGCTGATGTAATTTGTAAAGCGAGAGAAGCATGGCTACTTGCATTTGACGAGGTAATCACTGGGTTTAACATTGAAGAAGGCATTGTAGAAATTTCCGATTGTGCAGACATGTTTAGTCCTTCTGTTACTTCCTCGAGCAAGGAGTTAACAATAACTTCAGGTTCAGATTTTATTTGATCAGCTGCATCATTAGTTTGCCCGTTTGGTTGCTGCATTTTTGCGGAGCAGCTAAGAGCAATAGCTTCGATATCGGCATTAAAATTTAATTGACGACTAACTTCTTCACGAGTTTTTAGAACATGAGCCTGCGCTTTCCACTGAGGCGTTTCGGATTTTTTCCCAAAATCCGATTTAATTGCTGCTGGCGTACCATCCGCTTTCATCTCTGCTCCATTTACTGTAGACAGTGAATTTATGGGATCTTCTCTTGCTTTGATTGCATCTGCAGCAACATCCCCCTCAGCGGGAAGTATGGATTCCAATATAATTTCTCTTTTCTCTGGCGTCTGCGTTTTAATGTTGATTATGTCCATTTCTGACGCGATTTTGTCATTTTGCCCTGGAACTTGGTCCACGATCTCTGGCTTTGGAGGATCCATTGCCGTGGACGTAGCTACATCGTCATTCGTTTTTTCACTCAATTTCTCTGTTGATATAACAACACCCTCGTCTACAACATTAATACAGTTTATTTTTACACCGCTAAGACTACTTCGACTACTTTCAGAACTTCGTCTTCTGCTGCTAGATGACGAGGAAGTTGATGATACGGTTGAATACTAGAAAACAAAAGAGAAATTGTGAAATTAAACATCAATATGAGTACTATGCTGCTATGAAAGCCTACTTTATCCTTTTCTCCATTATCCCTTGGACTTTTGTTAACTATTTTGTGCGTATTTAACTTGCTTTTCGAGCTGCTTTTATGGCTTTTCTTATCTTCATTCGAGTGAGATTTTGAGTTGGAACTCTTCGTGTGAAGCTTTTCCTTGCCACCACAACGCTCCGAATTAGTAGTAATCTTGTTCTTGTCATTTCGCTCCCCGTCTTTGGATGTACTTCTTCTATCTGAAAGATATTCTTTGTCTTTTTCATACTCCTTCTCTCGTATTTTCTCCTTTTCTCGACTGCGGTCTTTATCACGGTCCTTTTCTTTTTTTCTCTTTTTATAGGATTTATCCGCTAATAGAATATTAAATAATTATTAATCTTTAGAAGTTATTCTTGGAAACCGATATTTTTATACCTCTAACGCAATGCTCTTTTGTAAGTGACTTAAATTCGGTTTTATACATTGTTGCACCGATCTTCTCCTCTTTCGCATTGTTCGAAAATTTTTTCGGCTGTTGCGGCGGTAATGACGGCTGTTGAGTAGGCAGTTGGTGATGTTGCTGTTGTTTTTCACGATCCGCGCTTTCACCGAGTAAATTTTCCTTATTTATATTAATTGTGTGCAAACAAGGCGGCACTTTTGCGTCTTCCATCGATGTATTTAATCGATCCATTGCAATTGCCTCATGGTTCAAGGATGACGATGTCACCTGAATTTCCACAACATTCGACATTACGCGCCACTTTTTTCTGCTAAGGTATGCTAACCAACTGCTTTTTACAAATACAATGCTATAATGTGGCAGCGGTAGTGTTCTTATACGAGTAGAAAAAATAATCGATTAATTCGCCGCCTCACTTAAGCTTTTGCCACCAACAAGCGCGTAATTCATGTAAAAACTATTAAAACGATTTTCCTAAACTAGTTCAGCGCGTTAGTCGATCGTTATATGCTGCATATTTCATCATAAATAAACTCATTTTCTAATTGTTTTCTATAAATTTTCTTTGTGCAATGCGTTCATTTTACATTCTTTTCTTCTGCGTCACAGAATTGAAGAAAATGTCTTTGTTTTTTTCCTCCTTTCTTCTTTTACACATGCACTTGAAGTTCCTTTATACTTTACATTTTTTTACGCATTAATTATCTAAAAGTAAATTTTACAATTTTCTTATATTTTTACTTTTCAAAAAACCCTACTACAACCATGCTTTATCAGTAAATATATTTTAAGTAGAAATTTGTAACTTTTTCACGCGTATCTCTTCCACCATTTTACGAATGAATAAACGAAGTTCTCATCGCCAACGTTGCCAATAATTAAAAAAATATTTAGCAACTTTTGAAAAGGGGGATGTGTTTTTTTATAGTTAATAATTGTTATATATTTTGTATCTTTTCCCGTAAAAATGGGTGAAATATTGTATTCTTTTCTGCGTTACTATGAGATAAAGTTAGGAAAATAATTGAAATACTCCATTGAGAATGTCCGTCCGCAAAATACATTATTGTAAAAATATTTCAATTTTCTTGTGGATAAAAAAAGTTTTATTTTTACTGGTTGCTATCAATTTAATAAATCGAAGCATCATAAGTATGAAAGATATTGTGTGGTGTGACTCTTATCTACAACTTCTATGCAACCCACTTAAGTAACCGATTGGACGAGAGATGAAGAGAGGTGGAGAGAGAAAAAGAGAGAGAGAGAGAGAGAGAGAGAGAGACAGAAGTGATCAATCATTGAGAATGAGTGCTTATTTAAAGAAAAAGCGCACCATAGCGCGCTTTTGTTATCAAACTAAAGCGCAACACAATGAAAGGCAGTCATTCTTTTTAGCATTTAAAGTGTCTACCTGTTATTAGTGCTACCGTGTCTTCTTATTTTCTTTATTTCTCCTGAGATATCTTTTAATAGTTATCGGCAATATTCAGCACAAGGCTCACTTCTAAGAGCCAATCGAATTTAGCCGCTAATCTTCACGTGTAAATACAATATAAATAAACAAAGGCAAAGGTCCGTTACTTTTTTTTTGGTTTGTCAAAGAAGAACGGATAGGGTCTGTAAATTGAGAGGCCTATGCGTCAGTAACTTGAGATGAAGAAATTTTTCTGATGATTTGTTCCATTGGCTGTGAGGTTGAGAGGGGTAATTTGGACGAATTTCAGCAAAAACAAGAGCATCCGACATCTGGCAAATGGCGATTTCCTTCGTTAAGAAGCAAAAATATACTGGTAGTTAGTGCAGTATTCTCAAAGTCCGAATAAATTTCCCAGAATATTGAATTATACGCCTAGACAGATTTGATGATTCCTTAATTACAAAATTTCTTTGAACTACCATATGATGTTATTACTTGTTGTAAACAATCTCGAATTTTCCGATTTAATCCTTATTATTTTAATGGTTTTTCGTTAATTAAGATCAAATAGCTTACAGTTTTAGTGCAGAGAGTTGGTTATTATTTTCTGTTCCGAATCTCCCGAATTTTTTGTTTTTGTTTTATATCTAGAGCTGCCATGGCTAAGGTTTGATAACTTCAAATGTTCCATTCGTCCCATTCCGTTCAGTATTCCGCTTCAGCATGGTTTGTGCTTCAGATCCCTCTTGGGTTGTGTCTAAGATCATATACTTATGCCCATATCGCACACATTGAAGCTTCAAATTTTATGTATATGTATGTATATACATATATAAATACACATGGTTCGATATGTTCGATATATTTATAGCGAATTCAGGCAGGTACAGTGAATTCAGGTGGTACAGCGAATTTAAAAGGACGTATAGCGCATTCGTGGAGGTAAAAAAAAGAAAACATATGAAATTGTTTACAAATTAAAGAGAGAATTCAAAAGAAAAACTTATGAAAAATTTTTTCCTTCAAGATTTTTACAAAATTTTATTAAAAATTGAAAAACTGAAAGTGAGGAAAAGGAGGAGTAATTGAGACAATTTTATTGGATATATATATATACAAGGAGATTTATTTATTATTTAAGTAAGTAAGTGCATTTTTTTTTGTGTTTGGTTTTTTTTGATGTCAACATTAATTGAGCATATGTGTACACGTGTATACATATATGTATATAGTTCGCAATGCAAAATACAAAAGAAAGAAGAACGAAAAGAAAACAAGTAAACAAAATCGCAAACTCAACAGGTTGTACAATGTCATATGTACACAAACAATCTAACTAATCACGGTCACCTCTAATGCTATCAAACTGTAACCTCTCACGCTTTCAAAACAACAAAGTGTAATTCCTAATGCTATTAAACTGTAATCTCTAATACCATCAAACTTTAATCTCTATTGCTATCAAACTGATATCTCTTTATGAATGCTATCTAATGTAAAATGTAATTTGTATCTCATATCAAGTAAAAAATAGCAAAATAGACTCACGTTTATGGTAAAGTGACCAAAAAGCTGCTGGAAATATTTTAGATAAAATTTTCTTATTTTTGTTGATGCAACCAAAACACGACACTTTTTGTTCTTCAATTTTTTTCTGGTTTTTTAAATGTTTTTTTCGATCAATGTTTTTTTTTTTTTTTTCAATTTTCAGCAAGAATTATTTACTTCAGAAACTTGCAATTTAGTAGAAATTTTTTTGATTTTACAGGAAAAAACCGTTAGCTGTCTTGTTATTTGCAAATGACAACCAAGTGTCGAAAGTGGGACAGTTTGACAATAGAGGGGCCTCAAAAATTCATGATAGAGATGCGTTAAATTATGCGCAGTTCGGTAAAAACGGCTCCACAACCACGTTAAAAACGAGGACAGCGACAATAAAAACGCAGTCAAAAGTTAAAAAGAATATGCAAGTTTTTGTGTCCCTGTCTTTTATCTTCTCGCTATCAAGGATAAATTGAATTGCAAAATATTAAAGAAAGTATTAGAGCAGCCGAAGTTTAGAATAATATACTATCTCTTCGAGGTGTTAGTAAAGTGTCTGAGGAAGCCGGTTTTTTGGCGTAAATAAATCCCAAGTCGTAAACTCAATGGGAAGTCGCGTTGCCATATTATTTATTTATTTGTTTCTTACTTAAAACGAATGTAAGTCTAACATAAAGGTACGAAATGGATTGCTTCGTCAAAATGTACTTGACGTGTTCAATTTGACCGAAATTTCAGATGTCGATATCGATGTTTGAACGATATGAGGTTGACCTATTTACAAATTGCCCTTCAGCGTATATCAAGGTTTAAAGAGATGGACGCCATTTAGGGCACTACGTAAAAACGTTCTGCGAAACTGCGGAAATGATTGCGATGAAAATGTAGTAAGCGACGAAACGACGAGGTTTTTTGTAACAGATTTTAATCGTGAAAACCATGAAAATTCGCATACGTCCATTCGTCTCCCGCAAAAGCAACGAAGGAACTAAGTTTCAGCTTAGACTGAGAAGTTTTACCGCACCCCCTTTATTCTCCAGACCTGGATTCTTCCGATTACCCCATACTCGAGTCGATACAGTCATAGTTAGCTAGTCAACGAATCGCAGAAATTGAAGATAAGCGTAGATAGGTCGATAGCTGTTTCGCCTCTAAAATGGCAAGTTTCTATCGTGAGGGTATCCATAGGCTACTTGCTTATACTAACTAACTAACGTCTCGGGAGTGAGAATTTGTTTATAATTTTGCGTGCCGTGTTAAAACGGTTGGTGTGGTTACAATTTTATACAAACATAAAATAAAACGAAAGCGAAGAAATCCTTGAAGCTGCCTTTTGGGAATTACATACCATATGAACAAAAACAAAATGAGTACACCCCCATCTTACAGTGGTGGGTATAACAATGTATAAAAATATAGTGTAAAAGGTACAATTTACGACATGCATCTATATGTTGCAATCTTTTATACATAACATGTATGAATAAATCTAAGCTGGCGGTGGATAGTACAAAATTTGACCAACACAGAATGTACCTAAGCCGAATATGGTCACTGCTATTGTACTACACAAGTTGTCATCTAAGGTAAATGGAACAATATCAAAATAGCACATTCTAGCGGCGTAACGTAAATATATCTGCCTGTGTTGAAAACATGCATATTTCGCCGACTTTCTCCCAAGCGTGCATCTGATATGCAATTGAATTTTTAAAAGGCGAGTTATAAGAGACGGTGTGCTTGTTGTATCGGTACAAACTTGAATATCGAACAAAGCGACAAATCAGTAAAACCTTCCACTTGATGAAATAAGTTTATTATGAGCGATGTTTATATCACAGCAAAATCCATAGCCGGTGGTACACACAATTCAAACATAATCATGACACCATGAGTGACGACCAACATTATTAAAACCAAGTAATATCGGTTTGTTTGGGAAATGAGCAAGCTGATCGAGCGGCGAATTATGCCGCTTCTGCGCCTCTAATTATGGATGATGCCGAGTTGAAGAGAAAATTATCGAAGATAATCTACAATACTATCATCAGCACAA
>CCAG010000052.1:0-41948 GCA_001077435.1 Glossina morsitans morsitans | reverse complement strand
TTTTTTTTGAATATGCGAGAGAAAGAATAAATTTTACAATACCGACATATATAAACATACACACACAACGTTTCTCTTTCATATTAAATTTGCATCGTTGCGATCAAAGCATGTAGAGCATTAAGTGGGAGGGCATTGATTATGCACGAATAATGGATGAGATCATGGATAAATCAAAGATCAATACTGACATCTCCGAATGAGAGCAACAAAAATATCGTCCTGAATAAAAAAAAAAGCAAATAATGCTCGTTTTTTATTATACATTTTAACGATTACAGTCGCGCATACAGACACACATTTTTAATATCGCAACTATTTTGCCAAAATATTTTACAATCAAACAAAACATTGAAACATTGAAAATTGAATATAGAAAAGTGTTTTTTCTTCTTGAAGAAAAAAAAAAAAAAAAAGGAAAGGAAAGGAAACGAAAAAGAAAAAGAAAAACAAAACAAGACTAATATGCATACGATCTCTATGTAAATTGATATATTTGTACGTATATGTATATGATATACAAGGTGTCGTGTCGTGTCCATGAGAACATTATTAATGAAATTGTAATAATTTATCTAATAAAAGAAAAAAAAAACAAAGAAAACATTTGAAGAGACTTGTTTTGAATGCTTGCGCGTGGGTGATCCCAGGTTCAATATAAAAATTCAAGACAAACGAATGCATATTTTAAAGAATTTTGCGTTTTCTATGCTCGCGAGTAGAGAATTGCAATATGCATCGTTGCGGTCCACCCATCCAGGAATTATCTAAATACCGCACGAGTCGGCGCTCTTTAACCGGACTCCCGCCCATCTTTGGAACAGTCTAACAGCACTGGTCTTTCCTATCGCATCCGGTATTTTCACTTTTAAGTCGATAGCTCACAAATACTACATCTTTCTTCCACCCCTCTCCGCCTGTCACTCTTACTAATCACTACCGTAACTAAATACACAAACTTTCTAGCGCCCGAAGAGTAAATGCGACAAATTTTTTGGAACTGATGGTTAGATCAATTTTATAAAAGGCGCGTTTTGCCTTAAACGCTTGTTCGGTACTCATCATTGCAATTTTGTAATTTAATATTTCCAATACTGTATACTGTCTGTACGGTACAGAGTTTCGCTATTTAGTAGTGCTTCCCGGACATAGAAGACGAGTTTTATGTTTAAGTTGAAAGTCACAACAACGCCCGGACCAGATCGTACTGTTCAATATAGGGAAATTTAATATATCGTCGATAATGAGAACTTACTGATGGTAGGGGCCGTTTGTACTCCTTGAGAACAAGGCAGACGTGATGTATGGGAAAAGTACGAATTTTTTTAATCCTCACTGAAATTGAAGTAGTGGCACCTTAAGCGGGAAAACCATTGTACATTCGATTTTTCACGTTAAAGGGTTGTCTTTGAAATTCTTTTCATCTCTAATTGCCTTTAGGATTTTTCAATTTGCTCAGTGTATTCGAAATATATGTAATACGGCCATGCGACTACGCTCGGAAGATCCACCTCGTTTATGGCCAACGGACTACGAACAACGGGCCGCCCCGACTACTCCACAACAAATTAAGTTTTTCCCCAAATACTATACGATTGCCGGAGATGTTCTCTACGCTACGTTTACGCTATACCGGATCGGTATCTATAGCCCGAGTGGCCCCATTTGCAATATAAATTTGCAGTTTCTAATACTTCGGCCGAATTTCAGGTGGATAGACAGACGCACTTAAATCTATTCAGTGTAACAATGAGTTTGATTAAGAATATATACATTTTATGCTGTCCCTGAAGGGTTTTCACGAAACTAGTGGTGGCAGGTGTATTCAAATATATATAAATACAAAGCTAGGCGTGTAGTAAAACAAGTAAGAAAGTAACATTCGGCGGAGGTCGAATCTCGCATACCCGCCGCTATGTTTTTCGCATTGTTTTCTCCAAGTTCTTTTATTTGATACCCATATCGCTGGTATTATTAAGAAAAAATTAATCGCTTTGTCTGCGATATTCATTTTAAAATTAACCCATTTTTAGACACATACTATGTCTTCATTTGACGAGTGTGGGCTGTGGGCTTTTGCTCCGACCGAGTTGGCCCATTTTGAATGCCAATCTGTGTGCAGAAACTTGCAATGTTTCCACAAGTCGATATCTCCATTTTTGCGACCAGGAGAATGCCAACAACACACACCACACAGACGCACATACGGACAGGCATGGCTAAATCAATTGAGAATTTCACACTGATCAAGAATATATATAGTTTATAGGGGCTCTGAATAGGGGCTCTTTTGAGTGTTACATCCATTATGGAAAAAAACAAAGTGAGTTTACCCCCATCTTACAGTGGTGGGTATAATAATATTCGTTAATGTAATGCATATATAATAGTTTGTATATAACTATTCTGTTATACCTTATGATTGCACATAGTACGTTAGACTACAGCAAGAGGTTAAATTTGAGCATAAGCTGCGCTAGACTACATGTACTGTTGCTTATCCTCGGTTGTCTATTTATTACGTCGTTACCTTCAGTTGTCATTCAAATATGTATTTTTTCTTCTTTTAGTTTTGGCATATGTGTGCATATATATACTCAAAAAATGGATCCCGTAATATTCGTAACAAGCAAGTAATGAGTATCGAACACATTCGATTTTAATAGAATATGATTTCAATCCGGTTTTTCTATTATGATTACGTAATGAGAGAAATTGATCGAACCGTATATAGTTGGCGTCGATTTTATTAAAAAAATTCAATTCGATGTAAATTAATGCGTACACGTGAAGTGAAATGTATTCAATTGCTTCCATTGTTGAATTATTTATGTAGTTAAACGACAACAAACATGACAGCATGATTCTTAAGAAAGGTCTTTAATTTCAATAAAACATACTTTGTAGAGACTACGAACTTTGTTGAACAAGTAGCTAAGTAGGAAACCTTTTTTGAACACATTTTCGATCCATCGTTCGATCTAGCACTAGTATCCAAATGATGGTATGAGGTTAATCAATTCGATCTGAAGTATTATTTATGCCTTTCATTATGCATCCGTCTTCTGGGTTATATTCTTAATTAGGAAAATTGAAATATAAATCGCTAAGACCATTAGTGCAGATGACGATCGGCACTTTAGCCTAAACATTTGGTATTACTTCTGTTAATACTTTCTCTAAAATTGATCGTAATCCTTGTCGATCTCAATAGTATGCTCGGAATGCAGCAGTCGGCCAATTCGCACTATCGTTTATTGATTTTCCAGATGAGTATGCAGTTTATTCGCTCCAAGCTTTAGATCGATATCGGTCGTAGATTATGAGCTGTAGCTTTTTATTTAGCCCGCTGTGCATCTGTGCTGTCTGATGGAAACGTGACTCTTCGAAAATTAGTCGATGGTTATCAAGTAAAATTTTACTGTGAAAATAATCAATTTTCTATGTAAATTTGGGCGTTGCAAAAAAAGTGGGCTCAGATGCATGGTGGGAGAGGACGTGAATATATATATTACGGCTACGAAAGTTAGATGAAATGGTTTAATTTTTTATTGTACCAGTTCCTACTTTCTAATCTTTGCCACGATCAAAAGTCATTTCACGATTCTTAATATAAGATCTTTTTACGAGTTTTGTTAGCTTCTTTTATCGCTATAGCATTGAAGGTTAGTCAATAAAATTTGCAAGTTATCATAGCAATATATATAAAATGCGGCCTCTGCGGCCAAAATCATTTCACGTATGCATATGCAAGTAGTTTATGGCCTGGATAAATAAATGTTCCAATTAGTGAGTAATTAAAAATCGTCCGAGCATATTCGAGACGATTCTTAGCTCTTTGCTTTTGCTCTCTTCAATGTTTCCATATTTAATAAAATACAGAAATGCACGGAAGTTCATGCACATGCATGTCGTTAGCATATCGTTAGGCATTAGAAGATATTTTTGTTTTCTTTGCGATCAATTTGAGATTTAAGTCGGACTATCGTCGACGAGGCACGACGATTTTTATCGCAAAACAAGTAAGAAGATTACAGTCGGAAAATGACGACCAACGGACACCCTACACACAACTACGCCTAGTACAATTATTTGCTTATTTTGGTAATAGCACTTTAAGCATTACACACGATTTTCATGGAAAGTCATTCGCTTCATGAAAGCCCGCACATGGGCGGGTGCCCATGAACATCGCATGACGTGATCCAAATGTATCGAAATGAATTTATTTCCCAAGTATTTTATTATTTTTCAGTTTTCGCCATAAATAACAAGAAATTAGACTTTCTCTCCCTGCAAGGCCTTGCTTTTCATCATAACATCTGCATATATATGTTGGCATCTAAAAAAACTATTCCCATATAACCCAGATTCTTTGAATTTCTTTACTAAATTACTACTAAGCATAGATTTTTATTACAAAATATTAAGAATTAACCCTTTTTGTGAAGGGCTTACTATTGATAAGATATTAGATATGGAGTGGAGTCCAAAAAACAAGGCTCTACAGGAGGAGTGGCCGAAAAGATGGACCGATACGGATCAAAGTACGCCAGTATACAAAATTTCATCAAAATATTTCAAAAATTAGGATGTGCAGCTTGAACACAAATTTAGATGGACAGACAGACTTAGATCGATTCGGAAAATGATTTTATTTTAAGCCTTTCTACGTGTGACATATGCACAAACTTCGCATAGCCTGCACCACAAATGGTGTACGGCGATGAAAATTCACCTTACGCTAAGCGTTATCATTGGTAAGCACATTAACCATGGGTTAAATCTTAAGATTTATTACTTGGGAATACTTACATATACTGTTCACAGCGTAGTTTAAACCAAGCTATAATAATCAAAGCCGACGTCTCTAATGCTAAGATGAACATTTCTGCCATTGAATGGACAACACTGTAGTTCACTTTATTTATTTAGTTAACAATGTATTACAAGTTCTTGAAGGCGAACTTTGACGAGCGCAATCTTTAATGGTAATCGTTATAGCTATAGTGAGTCGCATTACTATTGGGCTTTCTCGCTTGTCAAATCTAGTCCATCGATCAAACATAAATATTTTTTTCACTATTTTGTACCGCTAGGGAATACATATTAAAACATAAAAAAGAAAAAAAACACACACACACACACAAATAAAACATTATTGCAGTAGACAAGAAAATTAAATAACTTCAACAACGCTATTAATATTGGATTTTTTTCTTATAAGAAAAAATACGAAAATAAAAAACAGCACATTATTAAAAATTAATATTCGGTGGGGTATCCTTTTTGCTTAATAACGTCATTTAAATGTTTCGACATATTTTTTTTTAATTTAATATTTTAATATGTATGTTTGGACGATGGACTAGCTTTGACAAGCGTTTACTTTTCGTCGGGCGAAAATTCCCAATATTAATGAGACTCACTGTGCGTATATATATAAAAATGTTTGGGTCATTAGAGGTGCGACTTTTTGTCCTGATTTTACATAAACATTTTGTATATATTTTTATGATATCGTCATAAGTACTTTGTTACTTATATTTCAATTTATTTTTTCTTTATCTTTATTTATATATATATATATATATATATATGTATATATACACGTATGCATATATATAATTAAATTAAAAAGGCATTGATCTGAATTAATTTAAAAAGCTACGGACACACGTTTAATGATATCGAAAATGGGAATTTTATAATTTAGAAAATTTAGTATCAAACGAAGTTTGCCGTGAAATAGAGGAATAAACAAGATAAGTAAAAATTATATCTCTACGCAGCTAAAATGTCGGTAACAAAATTTTATATCGATCAAGAAATATTTATAACGGGAGGATCAGGTTTGCTTTTTACATATGGCCATAATTAAAGCCTATTATGACAAACGCTTTCCAATGCAGGTTTTATAGGTAAAGCATTGATTGAGAAAATTATGCGTTCATTTCCCGAATTCAGTAAAATATATGTGCTTCTGCGTAGCAAAATGAACAAAAGTGCCGATGAGAGATTACAAATTTTATTACAGGATCCGGTATTTGAACGGGTTCGACGAGAGCAACCGCAAAATTTTCAAAAAATATTTGCTATTGCCGGTGACTGTAAGGAACTAGGTCTGGGCATCAGTCCAGACGATCGTAAACGCATCGAAAATGTTACTATGATATTCCATTCGGCCGCTAGCGTTAGGTAAGGCAGTAGTGAGTAGTGTTTAAGAAAATTTCTGTTAACATTTTTCGGAAATTTCTAGATTTGATGATAATTTTAAAGACGCGATTTTGTTGAACACACGTGGTGCCTTCGAATTGATTAAAATAGCTGAGTGTTTAAAGAAATTGAAAGCGTTCATACATATATCGACAACCTATTCAAATCCCGATAGACAAGTAGTGGAAGAAAAGGTTGTTAGATAAAAAAATAAAAGTAATTTTTCAATAACGCGTTTTCTATATTTCCATAGATCTATCCACCATTGGCTGATTGGCGAACAACCATTAAATTAGCCGAACATTACGATACCAAAATGTTAAACATATTGTTCGCGAAATACAGTTCATATCAACCAAACACTTATACGTTTACCAAGCATTTAGCTGAACATATTGTCAATGACCATCGCCACAAAATACCGATTCTATTATACCGGCCATCTATTGGTAAAATTTGAATGATTTTGTGCCTTTTTAGCATGAAAGCATGAAAGCATGAAAGCATGAAAGCATGAAAGCCTTGCAATGCGTTTATATCCGCAATATGAAAAAATAGCCACTGGAGGACGTATAATGCGTATAAATATCTTTGACTCCTGTCAGGACCAAAACTATTTAGCTATGTTCGTCCGTTCAACGTCTGTGTAAAGGCTTTAATGTTTGTTAAGATTGAGAAATAGAAAATTGAAATAGTGCCTAGTTGATGGTGAGGTCATAAATGATCTGACGGTCCATCGATAAACCCGTCCTCATTCGGTAAAGCATAACCCCATACAACTTCCGATAACTGTTGATATAATATTTGTGCATTTGAAATACTTGAAAATCGATTATAAAAATTCAAAGCATATCTGAGACGTGTATTGCTGAATATAATTTCTTTACTTCATTCCTTATATAATATTGTCCCCAAAGCTCTCTACTACTCTTGTTATTTATTTATTTATTTTTTATTTTTTAAATAGTCGTTTCCAGCATATTTGAGCCTGTACCGGGTTGGATAGATAATTTCAATGGTCCAATAGGTTTATTAGTTGCTTGTGGCCTTGGTATTTTACGTACTAGCCACGCGAATCCTAACGTTAGAGCCGACATTGTCCCCGTTGATGTATGCGTGCAAGGTTTAATATTAGCCGGTTATAAATTGGGGAACCTTACTGAAGCCACACGCGAAGATCAGCTATTGCAAGTAGTAAACTGCTCGAATGCCCTCATCCGAACATTTTGCTTTGGCAAAATTATAGAGCTTGGCAGGACAATTATTCGAAAAAATCCTTTGGAAAAATGCATGTGGCTACCGAGCGGCAGCATTACAGATAACGTAATTTGGCATTATGTGAGAGTAAGTCATCGATATGGATATGGATATATGATATCTTGCATATGCTTGAAATTCTATAATATTTTTCAAGTTTATTACTGGACAACTGAGCTTGGCCCTTATCGGTGATTGCTTGATACTTTTAGCCAGAAGAAAGCCAATGTAAACAGTTGCTTGAATTAAAATTGAAAAACAAAAAAAAACAAAAATCCAAATATTTTCTTTCATGCTTTCGCAGACTCCTTAAGTTACAACGGCGCATATTTATGTCCTGTCAAGCGCTTTATAAATTCTATACAACGCAATGGCTGTTCTTAAATGAAAATTTCTTGGCCTTGAAAAATCTAATACCACCTGAGGACTTGTAAGTTATTATATATATATCCGTTCATATCGAATGGAACGTATGTATGGGTGTTTTAATTTTTATTTCAAAAAACTTATTCTCAATATTTGTAGACCCAAGTTGGGCTTATTTCAGAATGTAGACATCGATGACGAGACCTTCTACATCAATGGTATTAGAGGTGCAAAACAATTTTTATTGCACGAGCCACTTGAGGCAACAAGAGGAACTCGTATACGCCTTCAATTTCTTTTCTTTCTCAATTACTTCGTACAAATTGCTGCCTTTCTACTAATTGGACGAGTTCTCTTGCAATATTTGTATGGAAAGTTGTCGAATGCTTAAGAAGACGAAAACCTTCTCGATCTAAACTCTTTTTACTTTGAATATGAACGGTTTGCGGGAAATAGAAATTTTAAATGTAATCTTTATGTTAACAAATAAATTTGAAATAAAAGTGCATATCAATAGTAACTGTAAAGCTCGAAAGACCTTTAATCGCTAAAAAAGTCGCACGTGACGACTTTTCTGACGACTGGACTGGTTATATATCGATTTTTCTGATCAGTTATTGTGTAAATTCAAAACGATATCATAGCGCGCCGGTCGGCTGCTTCCAACATAACATTCTTTTAAATTGCGACTATGTGGAATTTGTGAGAATGAAATTAAACCTACGAAGAAAGGCTTTCATTTGAAATGCGAATATTCGCTAACGAGGAATAGATGTGACATTTAAAAGTATTCGGAAAAAAACCCTGAAGATCCTGCGTCTGTTAGTTGTCTTTTCGTAGCTAAGACCCACCAGTAGAAACTACAAGCAAGGTGATAGCTCGAGCAGTAGCTTCAATAGTTTCAACATCAACTTTAAAACAACGTGGAGCTTTGCACTGTAGGATACCAACATAGCTCAACAATAACCGGAACAATTTCGTATTTGAAACATACATAATTTATGTCCATGTACTGCATCAACATTGCAAAGACTTATCATATATCGGTCGGCTAATTTGCCATTTATTTTACTTTACTACTGATCTGATTGCATTGCTGACGGTTTCTTAGTTTGCTTGTTATTGACATGCTGGACAACTTTTCGCTTGTTAAGTCAAGTGGTTTTGGGCGTTGTTTGGTTGATTGCGCGTTTTAGGATGTGAAACTGCGTTTGCGATTGAACGCTTGTCCACCATGATTTAATGATATTCTCAAATACTATAAGAATAAGATGAATAAACTTTCGAGACGATATTTGAGGAATGAGTCTGCTTACGAATATGGCAAAAATACTGCGGCTAGGAATGGAATCGCCAATGCTATTGCAGATGCATACAAAAGGTAAAAGTATTAACGTATTCGCATTAACCTCTAAATATGTTTTTAAGTTTGCCAGCACTAAGGGAAAAGTCCCCGCAGTTCCTTCACTGATCATTCCTGTGATGATCGTGAAATAGCAAACCGCGTTGAGGATTTCTTCCCTTGTAACTTCGCTACTGCCAACTCTGCGTCTGTAAGTAATTACGCGGTATCGCATAAATGATTCCATTGTGGGATGTACTTCACGGTTTGAGGTCATTAAAGTATAATTGCATGCCTGGGCGTGATAACAATCCCTGACGTCGTATGGAGAGGAACTATGCGGTGTAATTTCTAATATCTTTAATCGTTCTCTCTCTTGCAACGGGTATTGGAAAATTTACTATTTGATTCCATTGCACCAGGGTGCGAATAGGTAGCTAGTTATGAACTACAGGGGTACCGTCGAGCTGGGTATCGTAACTAAACTTTTTGAAAAGATGGTTACTAAGCAATTAGCATTCACTCTCAATACTTCGGTCTCACTCTTTCAGTATGCCTTCCTTAAGGGCAGATCCACTGTTACGAGTCTGTTAGAATTTACTTCGTACATTTTCAAAGCGTTTTCGCGTGCTTCACAACGGGACCTTGCATATATGGATTTTAGAAAGGCGTTTGATATAGTTACTGATTAGTTACTTCTCTTTGAACTTCAGTCGTCCGATTTTCTCGTACATTTATTGAATTGGATATCCTCCCATCTTCAGCATGGATCCTGTAGCGTTCTGTTCAATTCCATATCCTCTGATGATTTTCCTATGACCTCAGGTGTCCCGCAGGCCAGGCACTTAGGACCCTTTTTATCTATCCGTTACATAACTGACCTTCCATCGGTGATCAACTGCAGTTATAAACTATTGTATGCTGATGAAGTTAAACTGTTGTCTTCTTCTCTTCTTTCAACGTAGAAATGAACTCATGATGCCTAGACATGGCTGCATGGTGTTCGCTTAACTTTATGGAATTGAGCTTAAAAAAGTGTAAGGAGCTCTCACTCGCAAGCAAGAATACATTATCTACAGCAAAATATAGAATTAGTTTCATACTTAGGAGGAGTGTTTGACCGAAGATTACGTTTCAATTTATGTACTGAGTTCGTCATAAACAAAGCAATGATTGCTCTTGGCTTTATCAAAAGATGGTCCAGAAAATTTGGTGATCATAAGTTTGGTGAGGCCAGTACTGGAATATGCCTCTGTTACGTGGTCTCCTTCTCTAGGATTTATATTGATGCAATTGAATTCGTTCCGAAACAATTTCTGCTTTTTGCACTGAGGAATATGGTATAAGATCGGCCAGTCTCTTTGTCACCGTATGAAAATAAATTGCTACTATGAGCCCTTCTCTCACTAGGGAACCGAGGCTTTTGTATTCAGTATACCGCTCAAGTTTAAGCTAATACGTGGCGATATTGACCCGCCAGGAGGGGTAAACCTTAACCTGTCCTTTCTATCTTCAAGAAATTTCATAGGCGTACAGCTTGACCAATGCAGATATAATGATTAGTTTTGTAACTCGTTTAGGGTCCTTTGTAAAAATTTAAATGGTGTGTGTCTCTAATTTACTCTCAATATCGGATTTGTTAAAGAACATCAAATTAGTGTCACTTAAGACGGGCAATCGACCGAACATCGGTAAACTGAACTAGCTATATCTAGTATCGGTTGCCAAGTGTCTACCGAAAAGCTCTGCCCCAACGGTTTAGTATAAAGATTTTTATATTGTTTGAATTATATTCGTATGGATTTATATAAGTCGACTGTACACCTTATACCAATTCCTTATGCTGCCTAGTGTTTTGCAATGGTTCCTCAAGTGCTATGCAGATATTATAAGTTTTGCTTGGAAAATTCGATATTTGTTCTTATGCGATCATTGGTTGAAACGTTTGCAATTAATTTGAAATAGTGGTAAATAAATAAATAAATACCCTACGGTATGGAAGACAAAGGTAATTCAAGTGAGAAAAGTGCAAAAAATCGATCAAACACAAAAACAATATGCTAAAGAAAATCAAAAGCGTGATGCAAACACATTTGTATAGACGATGAACCAAAGACAGGGAGTTAAGTGAACCGAGTAAAACTATTAACATTAAAAGTAGTTAACGAATCTAAGAAAGGGAAAAATATGTCTACAGAATCGTTTACGAAAATTACGAACTGTTTTAGCGGTGAAAAATTGATTTCGAACATTTCAACAAAATGCAACCGTGTATAATTTATCTGGAGAACGGAAATAGTATGCGCAAGCGCATAATAAGATAACGGGTAAAGCATGGCTTTTTCCAGAAGGTAAACAAATGAGCTATTAAGAAATGTTAAAAGTGTCAGGCCACACGGAGAATTGGCAGAAAAACATCGTATCATGAGAAAAATTGCTTCTGCTGCGGGTACAGTTGTCCAACTATCATCAATCATCCAATAGAAATAATCGTAAAGCACTTAAAGAACTTTAAGAAAAATACGAAGTATACGAAACATGGTTTCATAACACACAAGAAGAAAACTGTCGAAACGTGGAAAAGAAAAGGAACAGAAAAGAACATTTTCATAACAATAACTCAAGAGGACATAAAAAAGAGGAATGCAAATCGGCAACTAAATGTTTTAAATGTAACAAATAGGGACATATTTCCAGAAATTGCGACAAACAAAATATCATAACAAAGAAGTGATAAATGTTACAGTAGAAAATAGAAGAAGTGAAGTTTTAATAAACGAGGTACAAAACTCCTGTTTAATAAACACTGTCTCCGGTGTTTGTATTATAAAGCGAAGTGTGTCCAACAAGTCTACGCTGTCCAGTCGTATGTGAATGCACACACATACTACCATCAAAGACAAAGTAAACATAGACATTGTGGACATAAGAGATGACGTAATTAAATACAATAAAATAAAATTAAATGACGATTCATCAGCGAGTGAAGTTGACCTGCCGCCCGAGCTACAAAGTATTGTTCGAGAAAATCATTTTTAATTAATTGGCCGAGAGAAAACAATGCTCAGTACCCGGTTGGCTATCTAACGATAATTTTAAATATTCCCGTCACTCATCACGTCTACCAATCAACAGACGCGAAGTTATTACATAAAGTGGAAGAATGATTGCAAGCAGGCGTTATTAGGCCGTCAACATCACCCGTGACTTCAGTTAAAAGAAAGTCAGGTGAATACAGATCACGTATTGACTATACACAATTAAATGAAGCCGCTTTTTTTCCAGTGCCAACGGTTAATGACGTTCTTGCGAGAGCACGGTCAACACAATCGAAAGGGAAACAATCAAATGGTGAATAAATAATTTCAAATTTTAATAGGTGTGGAAAAATAATAATATAATCAGATTCAGAACAGCGCGTTATCATCCTTCCTCGTCGACGACATAAGGGCAACCGCTTATTTTCCTCGCTCTTTGATTTGGAAACAAAAATAATAGAAGAGGAAGCTTCTAGGCAAAGGGAACCAAAAAAAAAAATCAACGAACAAAGAGAACGAAGCGAACATAGCACAACAACAAAGGGAAGCAGGAAACCAGTTCATAAAAGTACACGCAAAAAAAGCAAAAAAATTAGAATCAAAGAAGAAGAAAACAGAAAAACAAAAAGGGTGAGAAGCAGTGTCACATCATAGCAGAGAAAGAATCAAAGATTCAATATTGCAGAAGCAAGTCTTGTAAAAGAAAACCGCGAAAAATGCATCTGTAACCAAAGGACAAGAGAACCTAAAAGATATGCATCGCAATCAATCGAAAGAAGTCCAAAGATCGATGATTAAACTTCGTCAGATGGTGAGCGGAATAGCCAATGTAAAGATCAGTAAGCAGTGGGGAGCTAATAACGAAGAGAACAATCAAGTAGATGACGTTGCAGATAAACACAGAGAAAGAAGGGTCAGTTCCTAAATGGAAGTCGACGAGTCAAGTTCTAAAGTCGCACAGTTATTAAGTAGAAGTCGGCGAGTCAAGTTGTAACGTTGTGCTGTTGTCATTACCTTCCTGCTTACTTTCATTAATTCTTTGTACTTAGTTAACAGTGTATTTCAATTACTTAACATTAAATAATAAAAATATTATAATTCTTTACCTTCTTTCCATTTAGGGGCTCAATGCAAAAGAAAATCGCGACCTTCACCATAGTTTAGTCGTTATTCATTAATAAAAGTTGGTAATAGGTGTGGTACGACTACAAGCGTGACCTACAACAAGTAATAAAAAAATGGGCGTATAGTGGGTCTTAATTTTCACTAAAGCAACTCATCTCAACTTCAGAGTAAGAATGATCCGATTCGCGTGCAAACACACTCACAACGCTTGAGTGATTATAAGCCCTAGACCACTTCATCTGCAATAGCCAGCCTCATGTTAAAAATTGAGTAAAAATAAAGAAAAATAAAACATAAGCTGACGCTTTCCTAAAGAATTTATTCATAACTTTCATCGCAAAATATCAAAATCAATTAGTTAGGGGTTCTGAAAAATGATTCAATCGAGTCCAAATTTAATATAATAAATTTATAGGTCAAATCAAGAATAGACTAAATGCTGAGTAAAAAATTCATTCAAATAATTTAGGTAAGACACTCAACTTGGCAATGCCTCTATAGGGCCTCTATAGGGCCTCTATAGAGAAATAAGAAGCATCCTTATACCGAAAAGATAATGCTTGCGACTGCAAAGTTGTTGTTCGCGCGTTAGAATCTCAATGTGGTAGATCTATACTTGGCTGTAGCTATTTATGTATGTGTGGTAACGTAAATTTATGTTTGCTTTAAGCCTAAAGATATTGTAAATTTTTTACTTTGGACTTTGCCATAGCTTTTAATCGAATTTCTTCTTTCATATAACTTCGTAATTTAGATCTTTTGCCGATGGTCGTGCCATTCAAATCCCATGTGCGGTTGAGTTCTCAGTAATACTGATAGCCTTAGCTACTAGTGCTTTAAGACTTTATTTAATCATAGAATTTATTTCTCTGGCCAAATTAATTATTACAATAACAACAATCTGTAGTCTTTGAAAAAAAGTGGTAGTGAGAAAAGAGTAACTGAGTGAATAAATAACGAAGAGTAGTGAAAAGTATCAAAAGGGCGCAGTTGAAGACAATCTCATAGCAAGACTTTCGTATATATACATGTGTGTTAGTAAGGTATAATTTACGGTATATCGTAGTCCAGCACTATACGAATCCAAGAATCTGGGTCTATCGGTGGAGTTCCAGATATCTTAACAGTTAGACAGACTATATAGTAAGCCCTTAAACAGAAGATTTGTTTTGAGTTTTGCACGAACGAAGGAACGTGTAAAACACGAAACACTAAGCAAGGGAACAAATATCATTGGCCATCGTTTAGTTGGTAGGTGCGTTCTCGTTGACGACCGTCACGCCGAGTTCGAAACTCAATGAGACAATGGCTCGCATCTTTGGCTATTAACAATATTTTGAAAATTTGTTTGTTTTTGTTTTGGTTTCCAACATTTTGTTCGGTTTCCGATGTCGCTTAAAAAAAAAGAAATAATTAAAAAAAATGCAAATCATTTTCATAAATTGAATAAACATGAATCGTTCCAAAATCAAACGGGAAGCTTCCATTTTACAAACGTTTAGCATATGTCAAAAGGTAACCTCGAAAGAAGCAGCGAAAAACAATGAGTTGTTTCTAGGAAAGCAACCTGTAACATATATTCGGAAAAAGCATTTTGATGCTATTGCGAATCACTGACGCTTCCATTACCCAAACTAGCACAACCGTTGAATTTATATTCGTCTTAAGGGAGATTATAGCGACAAGAACAAAGACTTGTACTATCATTTTCGCTAGGCGTGGTCTCATCATTTGAAATGATTAAAATGTCTGGCGATAACGGAAATCTTATAATTGAAGTGATCGAACGACTGAGTATCTGATATGTTTAAACTTGATTGTGAATAATTTTTCGCTGCTTTCATCATCAGCAGACGGTTTTATAAATCGTTCAACTCGGTTGAAAGGTTTGCCAAAAAAAAAAAAAAAAACGATATAAAATGTGTGAAAAAGGGAAATCTAGGCTCTACCGATACTATATAGCAATAAGTCATTTTTTTTCATTATTCTACTGATTGCAGATCAGGAGTACATATCCTGCAACATATATACATTAGACTTTCGAATATATCTAATATAAGTATTAGGTAGTAACTAGGTAGGTAGGTAGGATATAAAGTCAATATCAGTTTGCTTATATCGTTCGTTTTACTTTTTTCCATGCAATGACCTTTTAGGCTTAACCGTAATTAAAGTATTGCTCGAATTAATTAAAGATGCAGTAAATTAATTATTTTTTGCACACAATTGCCACACAGTAGAACACAATGTTAATAGAAATGGATATACAATGTGAAGGACTGATGTAAGCAAATTTGGAATATCAGTCTTGCGCTGATCTTGAAGTGGAAATAGTTGATGTGAAATAAAACTCGTAGCGGCTGTTCGGTAGCAATGTCGGTAACAAGTTATTATGCCGGGCAAGAAATATTTATAACGGGAGGATCAGGTTCGTTATTTAAAAAAAAAATTTTTTTTTTAAGTCAAGATCGATAAACGAATACTTTCTGATATAGGCTTTATAGGTAAAGCCTTAATCGAGAAGATTATGCGTTCTTTTCCTCAATTCAGTAAAATATATGTCCTTATGCGTAGTAAGGCAGGTAGGACGGCAGACCAGAGATTACAAATATTATTAGAGAATCCGATATTTAATCGCGCTCAAGAAGAACAACCAGAAAGTTTTCAAAAAATATTTGCTATTGCCGGTGACTGTAAGGAACTAGGTCTGGGCATCAGTCCAGACGATCGTAAACGCATAGAAAATGTTACTATGATATTCCATTCGGCCGCTAGCGTTAGGTAAGGCAGTAGTAAGTAGTGTTTAAGAAAATTTCTGTTAACATTTTTCGGAAATTTCTAGATTTGATGATAATTTTAAAGACGCGATTTTGTTGAACACACGTGGTGCCTTCGAATTGATTAAAATAGCTGAGTGTTTAAAGAAATTGAAAGCGTTCATACATATATCGACAACCTATTCAAATCCCGATAGACAAGTAGTGGAAGAAAAGGTTGTTAGATAAAAAAATAAAAGTAATTTTTCAATAACG
This sequence comes from Glossina morsitans morsitans, assembly GCA_001077435.1. Taxonomy (NCBI): domain Eukaryota; kingdom Metazoa; phylum Arthropoda; class Insecta; order Diptera; family Glossinidae; genus Glossina; species Glossina morsitans. The sequence goes on along the minus strand of CCAG010000052.1, from coordinate 25,572 downwards.
CGTTTTCTATATTTCCATAGATCTATCCACCATTGGCTGATTGGCGAACAACCATTAAATTAGCCGAACATTACGATACCAAAATGTTAAACATATTGTTCGCGAAATACAGTTCATATCAACCAAACACTTATACGTTTACCAAGCATTTAGCGGAGCAAATTGTTAACGATTCCCGCGATAAAATCCCGATTTTATTATATCGACCATCAATGGGTGAGATATAAAAAAACACTGTGTTACACTGGCTTAAGCATTTTATACTAAGCTAATCCATTTTATTCACAGTCACATCAAGTTTGTGTGAGCCCGTGCCTGGATGGTTAGATAATTTTAATGGTCCGATAGGTTTGCTCGTGGCCTGCGGTGCGGGTGTTATGATGACCAACTATGCGAATCCTAATATCAAGGCCGACGTTGTGGCCATTGATGTGACAGTACAAGGTTTGTTACTAGCCGGTTATAAAATTGGCAATCGTTTCGGGCCCATGACCTTAGATAAACCATTAGACGTGTTACATTGTTCACGCGGGAATGTGAAACCTATAACTTTTGGTGAATTAGCTGAGGCCGCTAAGCGACTTGTGCGACAAAACCCTTTCGAAAAATTCGTATGGGTACCTTGTGGTAGTGTTACAACGAATCCAATACTGCACTATGCAAGAGTAAGTTGAGTTTTAACCGAACTATTACTAATTCTATGTTGTGGTCTAAAAACAAATAAATGACTCTTTTTTTTTTTAAGCTTATTATTGGACAATGGAGCTTGGCTTTATTGATTGATAGTTTCTTGTTTTTAGCCAGAAGAAAACCAATGTAAGAAAGCTGATGGAGTAATGATTAAAACCGTTTACTTTGTTTCTTTTAATCTTTTTGTAGGCTGCTTAAGAATCAGCGACGTATAGCGATGGCGAGTAAGGCTCTTCACACATTCTTTACGACGCAGTGGCTATTTTCAAATGATAAATTTTTGGAGTTGGAAAGGTTGATACCTTCTGAAGACTTGTAAGCGACTTTCACTCCTTTTTAAATGCGAGCACCTTTCTTCAATTCTCTTATCTTTTAGAGATAAATTGCGTTTGTTTCGGTACATGAAAGCCGATCTTGACACCTTACTTTGGCGTGGTATTGCAGGATGTAAACAATTTTTGTTGCGCGAACCGCAGAATGCTACGCAATCGGCACGCTTACGTTTAAAATTTTTCTTTCTCATGCATTATTTATTGCAGTTCGCTGGAACTGTTTTCACTGGACGATTTATGTATTTTTTATACAAAAAATTATATAGCGCGGCTTAACGACTTAAATATTTTATATGAGCGCATAACTTAAAAATAAAAAATTTTGTGTCCATCTAAAAGCAGATTGAAATTTAATTTCAATATTTAAATACATTACGAATAATAGTCGGTTATCAGAAGGGAAATCACTTATCTTTCTTGAACAAGCATTAACCCACAGCACGGTTTGCCTTTTATAAAATTCAATTCCTTTGTTGCACGTGTTACATAACATTATATGTCGGTGCACTGAAACCACATAACAGAGACATGCGAAGCGTCTTGAGTACGTTAGAACACCCTATCAGAAATTTGGGCTTTCTGAGAATAGCACATAATCACTATATTCGAGTAATTTGGATATTTGCAATGCTGGCTTTTTAAACTTATTGTCCTGAAGTTTAAACGTAGCCTCGAAACCTGCAACGAGACATAAATTAGTATTAACACATGTAAAGTGTATGCAATTAAATGTGAATTTTGGTAAAGAAAATTTGAATAGTTCGTCGGAATGTCGTTGTAGGCTTTGACGGATTGAAATTTCAAAAAAAATAAACTGAAATGAATGCGATCAACTTGGCAACTGAGCGAGTATAGCCGATTGAACAATGATTGCTTGAAAAGCAAAATTTATTTGTATCCTCCGTACCGAAAATTATTAGCAGCAAAATTTCATATTTTTGCAATAAACAGGCAATGGCCTCAATCTCATTACATTACTACGCTACATAAAGGCTCACAAAAGAATTGTACAAAGCGAAATGCTATAGCGTATCTAATTATCGGCCTTGCCTAACTATAATGAGTTTACTTTTTTCAGTATGTTGCTAGCACTCGGTTTGGCAGCATTGCAGATCATATTTTACTAAAGAGTAAGCACGCAACAATGCATTGGACGATCTTCGCTAAGAGGATCAAATCATGTAGACAAATCATGTTGACAATCATCGCCAAACGGATTCCTTTTTCCTGTCAATTTTCTACTAAATGTAGAGAAGGATGTTCACTGTAAACAAATAAATGCGACTTAAAATCTTAAGCCCTAAAAAGTCGATGCAAAAATTGGCAAAAATCAGCCCGCAAGGTAAATATTTCGTAACAATATGTGCGACAAGATTTTCTTATACATTATGGATGTCTGATGGATTATAAAATAATTAAATTCGATTGTATTGAGAGAAATTTCTTATAATTAAATCCTTATCTAAATTATTCAAAATTTTTACCATATCGTTTACTTCGTCATCTTCGATTTCTAAATTTATTCACATAACTATTTCGCGCTTACGCACACATACATAGTAACCCGAAATATGTTTGGATCTCGTTTGCGGGGTTCTCATAAGCATGATGCTTACTCCTTGATTTTTTTGAATGATTACGTACTAAATGTTATTTGCACAAGGTATCAATATCTACTTAATATGGAAAAAAGGTTTTATTGTGTGTTTCTGATATTTTGAAACAAATTTCATGATCTTTCCAAGATGATATACTTTTCGTTGAAGAAGTTTTGATCATTTAAACTTTATGTGATCATAGAATTCTTGAAATCACGCATAGGTAAGAGCACGATGGAAAATTTCACATTAGTCCGCAAAGTCGATGCCTAATAATAAATAAGATAAAATTAGTTTCTTTTTTATTGTCGTATGATTGCAATGTGGAAGAAAGAAGGTGTTGTCCTATAAAACATGCATTTTACAAAAGCTTATACAAATTTATTAAATGTTATAAACTAAATTGTAAAATTTTCTGTGACGCTTTTCATTAGGCTATGGAGAAACTTTTTGAACTTAAATCAAACAAAAAAATTGAAACACAATCCTATAGGAAACACATAAATATTCGAAATGCAAAAAATGTATATACTCCATAAGGTCATCGCCTGATGCTTTTTATGGGCATGTTCACGAGTTTATTGCTATCGTCTTTGAATTTAGAATCTTAACGGGCTTATTTATGTTTACGGTTGACATGCAGTTTGCAAATAATTTCGGATTTACAGTTTACTCCATTTTTCAACTTTTAAACTTAAACTAACAATCAAAAGTTTATATTGATGCAATTTTAAGACGCTAACCATTCAAGGAAAACAATACACAACTTTGTTTGATTAGGGTTTGAAAATATTGATGTGCTTTCCATCTTTGGTCATGGCTTGTGTAACTTAAACAAAAAAAAAAAATGAAATGTATATACAACATTGGAATATATAAACTTAGAATACTTCTCTTAAATGAAAAGAAACCATAGAAGCATTATAAGATATTTTTGGCTGATTGTAAATTGATCTCAACGGCTTCGATTTCTTCTTTTTTCTTTTTTTTTTTTGTTTTTTTTCATATAATAATTCATTAGTTTTGGTTATATCGGTGCTGGTAAGTAGAATTCTTTGCGTAAAGTAGACCCAAGCAAAGGTAGCATAACATCATCACCTCCTTGCTCTTGGTTTTTCTTCGTAAGAGCATTAGCAACAGCCGTTAATATGTCCATAATATGTTTCCTAAAAGAAACCAATAAGAACATTATAGTCGGGCAAGACCGACCCTACACCACCAAACTCTCTAACACAGTTCTTATTTTTATTATAGAATACAAAAATGATGGCTTCTTTCTATATAAAGGCATATTTTTAATGTGCGTACTTCTGGGGAAGTGGGCCCAAAAAGCAATCTAATGTAGTACAAGTTTAATTCTTGCATAGGACAGGAACTAAAAATAGGCGTAGACGGTCCAAATTTTGTACAGTTCATTTTTGTATGAAACTACTATTATGGGTCAATTTTCATCAACACATACTAAAACTTAGACTTTTCTGCTTTACAAAACATCAATTTTCGTGAAAATCCTTAATAGGATAAGTAGGCCGAGATTTTACAAATTTGGTAGAGTGAATTTCTTTGATGATATAATGATGATATCATTTTCTTCATGAAGCTTTATATATAACTTTTTTTCGCATGAATTTCGGTTTTTATTATATGAGAGGGGGTGTAAAAATTGCCTCGGCCGGTCCAAAGCTTTCATCCAAATTTAAAATGCCGAATTTCTACTACTTAGCCACTTTTACCGAGTAATTTTGAAAATTGTAATTTTTTTCCATACAACGACTTTTTGAAATAGGGCATTGTATTTGGAATTGTCGAGAAAGTGGTTCGATCCGAACCAATAGCGTTCGTCATTGGGTCAAAACACGTCACTGTACCAGATTTCATCAATATATCTCTAAAATTGCGACCTACAGCTTGAAAACATATTTGCATGGAAAAATATCAGACGGACAGATGGATAAACAGGCTTAGATCAATTCAGATTACAATTCTGAATCGATCGGTATAATAAAAGGCGAGTCTATCTTAAGCCCTTCTACGTGCTAGATACGTCTGCACTAACTTAATATACTCTGTACAACAAGTGGTGTGGGGTATAAAAAGTTGTAAAATCGGCAAAACTTCAAAAATGAAAAATATAATCGGCTTACCTATTGCTCCATTTTTCGATATTATCACACAATGTCTGAATGTACCATGATCCTGTTTGAGTATCACGCAATGCTTCCGTACCTGGTATGGCTGCCAAAGCCACTAATATATCGGCATAAGATAAAGGATCTTGCTTGCCAGCATCCGGCGAGATCTCCTAAGACAAAGCATTCCAAATATTTCTTTTATATAGGAAAAATTTCCAACGCTCTTACCGCGTTTATTTTTAGTTCGTCCTTTTGACACGCTTGTATTATTAAAATTTTAGGTTTATTTTTAAAGCTCTTTTCGGAGAAAACTTTTTGTAATTCTGAAATTTTCACCGGAATGCTATTGCTGCCATAGACAACACCTAATAATAAAATAAAATGAGAATTTAGTTTTATATTTTAAAAATTTTTCAGTTTACCATTAGCGCCATGTGTTAAAATAAAAACAATCAAAGAATCGTAGATTATTGAGCTTTTGATAGTTTCACGTATTCGATATAACATGTCTAAGTGATTTAAATTGTCATAAACTTTGGGTATGTAACCAAGGCTTCCGAATAGTTTCATTAACCTGTCCCGGTCGACATCTGTTCCTTTACGACACGTAGGGAATGGTTTTTTAGGTAATAAATGCTAATGTAAGACATTAAGTTTATAAAAGCAATTTTAAATTGGTTTATTTCTTTTCTACTAACTGTCCACCTGGGATCCTTCTCTTGATGAAATTCATTTTGGTTAATGATCACAACAAAACCAGCACTTTCTCTTCTAATTTTATAACAGGTACTGTCATCGTCTTCCTGTTTCATTAAAAGATTATCGTTCAAGTATTTAAACGCGTTTTCCTGCTCATCGACAGGAGAAGTTTCTACTGCATCTGCGGCCGGTGGGGATAAATATTTGTTTTGTAATTCAACTTCTTCAGCATTTTGTGTAACCGTGTTGTTCAGCAAGTCTTTCAATGAGTCCATGTCATTGAACTTAAAGTATTCTATTAAAACTTGTACGTCCGCGCCAGCGCATTGGTGATCACCTATCCTTATTACTCGTCGAGTAATCCAATCTAACAAAAAAATCTCTAAGCACAAGGGATTGTGGAAATCTAAGTACTCTTCTCCATTTCTACGAGAATCGGTTTGGATTCTTGAAATTAGTCGCCTAGCTTGAGCGGCTGTAAGCTCTTCACATATTTTATAAAGAGCTTTTAGCATGGGATGAATATTTATGCTAAGCTCCGCAATTTGTGGCAAATAATGATGATGTAGGTCTTCCCAACGAAAACCCAATTTACGTAGTACTCTTTTAGCATTTATGATGGTCAAAGCTTCTACTAATCCTTCACGCCAATTGTTTGGTTTAGACCTTGCATACAAACGTAGTATGATATCACCGCCATTCTGCGTTGCCTGACCGCAACCGCTAGGTGGATGTTTTGAAAGTACTATTAGTTTCTGCAATATATATTCGGCCGAGGTTTTCTCCTGACCAAACAGCAGGAAACCTAAAGAGACCTGAAAATTTAGATATGAGTCCTCGTAACTAATATAAGTCAATCATTACATATTTGTCATACCAATTGGTAATAAGAAAGATCTCTTTCAATATACCGTAGATCTTCTATGTCGATCTGTTTCATTTGCGAGAAGTGATTGTAGGCGGACTGCGACGACATTTCCACCGATTTGCAATATTACATTAAGAATTTCTGTTACTAACTATGCTTTTTTTAGGAAGATTTTCCTCCATCCTCTATAATAGCTTATAAACTCATTCTTTTATCAGTATTGCCAATCCAATCAATTTATGGTTGTCAATACAAGCGCGTACTCAACAAAAAGATGGCTGGGAATTATTACGCATTTGTCGAATTCTCTTTTGACATCTCATTAATTAAAATGCCTCAATATTTGCTGAGAAAAAGAAGGATGGACAGATGCCACCAATGTTTAAGATCATGTAACCAGCTGACAATGAATTGGGCCATCATCACGAAAAGAATCTAATCATGTTGGCAAATTTTCTGGCGATCATCGCCAAATGCGCTCTCTCAGTTGCGTCAAATCTGGTATTAATATTGAGCATAAACCAAGCAAAGTTACCGCATATCTCTCTCTTAGAATTGCGTATATTGCAAAACAGTTGTAAAAGTAAAATATAAAAAGCTGTTGGAATATGGATTATTAAGTCAAAAACCTAAAACAATTAAATAAAAGCTTTTAAATAAAGTTTTTAAAGCTAATTAAACAATGTATCGTAGCTTCTTTCTGTGTTACTTCATTAAAGAGGAGAACAATGACAACTGCGATGCAGGACAAGGCATCATCATGAGACAAGCGAGAAAAGCTTTGCTAGATGTTTCTGAAGCTACCGCTACCTCAAAACGAGTAAGCAAATTGTTTCTAATTTTACAAGCGACGTATAAATGTTCGCTATATCGTTACATGTAGATTTATTGTGCAGAAGGTACGAGTTTCCAAAGCAAAGATACATTGGTGTAAATAAAGGTTAGTATTACACTATTTAGTATTTCGGAAATCTAACTACAGGTTTCGAACATTTCTCTAGGCCGTTGGCGTATGCTACAGGAAAAACGAAAGAGCTGCTACAGCCGAAAGTAGTTGAGAAGAATCGCAAACGTTTGTGCGGCGTTGCACAACGTTGGCCTCCACTAAAAAGTGGGCGGAGATCATTTGAACACTGCAGCACTTCAGGCGACCTATGAAGATGATGGTGTTGATGCTTGTGTGGAGGCACCGTGATTGACGTAGTCGTTGAAAATAAAACTTTTTATATAATGGATCTTCTTTTTATTTTGTTCATATATGAACATAGAAGAAAAAAAGATTTGTCATACAGGAACGGAAGACAAAATTTAATATAATAATGAAGAAGACATTAGTTTCATTATAACATAGCTGTTAACGTTTATTTTTAAGGAAAATCTGTAAAAAAGAATTAATAATAATAAACATCCTCTCTAATAAAAAATTTAAAAATTGAAACAGTTTTTACTTGTAAAACTTTTTTTACTTGTAAAATTCTACATAATTTGAAATTCATTTCATTTTGCTTGCTTGTTATTGTTTACTATATGTAGTTTGTTTATACAGAACAAATAAGCAAAAAGTATTGAAAGGTAAAGGAAACCTGGAGACGATGTATGCGATTAGCCCCTTAGCGGTAATCCATTGGCGCCTAGGAAAAATCAGCCAATGATTACGGCGATCATCGCCTGCTTACATGATTATCTTCTGGTTATTATAAAAAGAAAACGCAGGAAAAACAGTAAGTTCTTCTTCTTCTTCTTCTTCTGAGAATCATCAAATCAACAACAGATGATTCAATGTGTTGAATAAAAAAAATAAAGAAGCAAGAAATTATGGGAAGCTAGCACAAGAGAGGGCAATGCTTGTCATACTAAAAATATTTAGATTTAAAAAAGACAGACATTTACATTAGTAACATATTTAATGAATTAACATTAAAAATATGAGAATTTGTCTCAAGTTTTATTTATTTATGTTTGTTTCGAAATTGAAGACGAATAGTAATGCTATATGAATTCTTGACGGAATTTATAGAATTCCTTATCCGAATTCTAAATAAATAAAGAACGATGAAAGAAAATGAAGACATCGTACATTTCGCGGAAATGCAGCCAAGTTAGAAACAGTAATGTTATATGAATGCTTCATTGAATTTATAGAATGCATCTGTTTTTGTTTTTCATCTACAAACTGCAGTTTTATAAGAAACATGTATAAAATATCAGAATTTTTCGATAGCAATCGCTGGTTTTTGAGATGAGGCAATTTGTGGAGCATCCTTTCCAACAAAATTAATTTTGTTAAACTTTGGCAACGACAGCTGATGTTTCGAATCCCCTAACATATGAAGACCTTCACGAAAAGCATACCTATGTATGGAAGCGAGGTACAATTTTTAAGGCGAAGTGCTCATCTACGTCAGTAGACATCTGCAGTAACAGTTTCAATCAGGTTTAGCAGCACGTAACATAATACATCTTGCTGATCCCACCGCAAAACGTTACGACCATCGCTTTGGAGTTGATGGGACTAACCCATGATTTTTTGCAATTGGAGTAGTCGTAGTAAATCCACATTTCATCGCCAGTCTTTTTTTGCTTGATAAGCAATGAAACTGGAATGTTGACTCGGTTCGAAATGGCATTTTCAATAAATTCTCATCGTAGCCATTTTGTCTACTTTTGGATCTTTCTCATCGCATCTAGATGTCTAGAAACAATTGACTCGTCAACTGCTAAGCTGTTCGAAAGTTCTTGAGCTGTGTTTTCGTCCTATAAGTTATGCAATTCATTGTATTCGAACTTTTTTAATACCCCAGGCCGTTCTTTGTTATAGATATCAAAAGGTAGAGAAGACAAAGTTCTGAACGTGTTTGATGGGCCTCGGCAGCAGATTTCTTCAAATTAAACAACAGAAGTAATGAAGGTTGAGTACTCCATGATTAGCGTTGGAATAGCTCAGTATACTAAATAGCTCAATAATACTAAATGAAAAACGGTTTATTTAGGTAGAGAACGACCAAAATCATCAAATTAATCGTTATGTGTATTCTGTTTGGTATAATTCTGCGAGATCCGCATTTGATCACCGCATGCCGCATATGATGGATCCATGCCGTATTGACCGTGCAGTAAAGCAAGAATCATCACTCTGGTAATGGGAACTGAAAAGCCACGCATTGTATTTTAGATACACACTGATCTCTCCTGCTGATACTCGACCATCGAAGTCCGCCTCTTTTCTTTATTATCTTGAATTGATATTTCGTTTTGAAATGAAAAGTCTCAACAACTTCTATCTTACAGTCAAATCAACGCAATTAAACGGAAAAAAAATCTCGCAAAAATATATATAATTTTTTATAGCATAACACATTTGAGAATTCTAGAAATTTGTTTGGAAAAAATTGATTGATTCCGTAAAAAGTAGTTAGTATTAGCTATTTTCGGTTAGTATGCATCGATTTGCATAAATTAAAAAAAAAAACTTGTGAATATCCACAAGTATTAAGAAGAAGAAGCATTTATTTACATGCGGACTTTATTATATTTGAAAACTAAGATTGAATTAAGTTGAGTTTCTCCGTAGCCGATAAAAATCATGCTAACGCCACATCGCGATATAACGAACAGTTGCCTGATATGCCAGGCAATCGAAGAAGACAATGATTACGAGGCACTCTTTACGGTCAATAAGGAAGATGTTAGTGGTAATGGATATGCACTAACCGCAATTGGGGAAATGTATGAGGAACTAATCGGTCTTAAAGTAAGAAACTAAGTTGTATTGAGAGAAATTAGGAAATTTTTAATATAATAAGTCTACCGTAGATACCTTTGGAAATGCATCACATTTATCCACAGTTTTTATGCAACAGCTGTGATTTACAGATGAAGTTATTTAAAAAATTGCAATTAAAAGCCAAACGTACTGTGGAGTTATTAAAAGAAATTTATGATGCTGAAGAACTGGTGAAAGAGGATTTATATGGTGAATGCTACGGTACAGAATGTACTAATGAAGATAATCTAGAAAATATATTGGTCGAAATGAAATCAGAAGAAGAAGTAGATGAACAAATAGCAGAGGGCGAGGACCAGGAAATTATTGAAGGAAATAATAACTTAATGAAGGGCGAAGCACTTTCACAGCATATAGAAATATTGAATGACTTGGAAGAAGTTGAAACAAGTGATTGTGTTACAGATATCCGTGAATTTATCAGTAACACTGATCAATTCCGTGTAGAAGAAGATCAGGCTGATAATGAGATTGATGAATATGCTTTGAATTTCAATGAAAACTCTGAAACTTGTATACAATACCCTGAAGATCAGCAAGAGGGCGAATTATATCAAGAAGAGTTCGTTGATGATGCCCCAAACGAATATAGAAAAAGGAGAAAACCAAAAGAAGATCTTAATTGTTTGGCTTGTGGAATCGTCTTTGAAGATGCAATAGAATTTAAATATCATTTGTAAGTCGAAAATCTTCCTAAACCATTTAACTTATTGTCAGATAAATGAATGTACATTTCGCTTTTATTTAAGACGCTCCGAGCACAATGAAAAGTATCCTTGCGGTGAATGCTCAAAATTATTCCATTCTTCGAAATCTTTAAAATTGCATATGAATTTACACAATGGCTTATTGCCTTATCAATGCGAGCCTTGTCAGCGTTCGTTCAATCAAAAAGTTCACTTTCTAAATCATCTCAACCGTCATAATAACATCAGGAATTTCAAATGCGACGAATGCGATAAGTCCTTTTTTGCCAAAGCTGATTTAAAAATTCATGCACGCACTCATACGGGCGTAAGACCTTACGTTTGTAAGATATGCTCAAAAAGCTATATGCTATCGGATCATTTAAGAACTCATCTCTACACTCATACAAATCAGAAATTTGAATGTAAATTTTGCCCACAAAAATTTAGCACACCATCGACCCTTAGGCTACATCAAAAAACCATTCATTTGATGGAGAAACGCTTTAAATGTCAGTATTGTGAAAAACTATTTCGCCGTAAACATCATTTGATGGTAAGAGAGAGAGAGAAAGAGAAAAAAAGAAGCGGTTTAACTCGTTATTATCCTTTCTTTTCATCGTTCGTTTTTAGAATCATATAAAGAACCTTCACGCGGAATTGGAGCTTGCATACGAAACGGAATTATGCCAGGATCCTCCACTTGAAACAAGTAACGATACACCCGCTGTTGATTTGTATATGGAGAATGATGGTATTATAAGTAGCATCACAGGGGATTGTCATGGCTATATCGTATTTCCACCAGCAATTGTTTCAACGTAATAGAAAGAGTTTTAATATTATAGCTATTAATAAAACTAAATTCGACTTTGCGGATTTAAATTGAATTACTCGAAAGAATCGAGCATTGTTTGCTCACTTTCTTAAAATAAGAAACTAAATAAGTTGAAGGGCAAAGATGCGTAGCCAAATTTCCTGACTCTCACCGAGGGTGCACGGAAGGCTTCTTTCCCAGCAATATGCAGGCATAACCGTAAATTCAAGGATACTGCAAATTATTGAACACAATTCCGTGTACTTTAATTGAGATAAAGAGGCTAACATTGCTACTGTCTTCTTTAATAGTTACCTGCTTTTAAGTACAACTAAGGGGCAAAGTTCACTCTTAACCCGCTTAGATTATCAAAGGCTTTCTTGGGTAACCAATTATAACGCTTATAGCTAGAACGCTGATATTAAGAAGCTCTCAACTATCATTATTTAGATAATTTACAGGAAAGTATATCCTTATAAAATTAAATCTCCTTGTTGTTGTTGTTTTTATACAAATGTGCAAGTCTTCGATATAATGGCTACGAGTTTAGAACAAAATTTACAACCATTTGCGTAAGATCACTGCATACCATACAGCAAATGTTGATAATGTAGTTAACGCCCTCCTGTTGAACAGATTAAAAGTCACGATAATCGAAAACACCTTCACTTTACTGCAAATATGGATAACATAGGAAGAAAAATAATACGCACACAACACTTTTCACAGACTATTTCGATTACAACTACGGATGAATGATAAACTATGTTTGTCACACACAAGAGACTTTTAGAAACTTTATCAATATTCGTTTGAAAATGGTTCTTGTATATGTATATATATGTATTGCCGGTTTTTGAAACTCTTCTGTTCGTAAAAACTGCAGTAGAAAGATTAAATTTGGGGCATACGGTCTTTTTGGAATAGCTAGGCAAAATGCATGCGAGCACCGGTCGCGGTCTGCTTTTGACTCATGGACAAACCCTCAAAATCTTTTTCGAACGACTCGAAGAGAAATTTAATCAATTTGTTTATTGAAGAACGCGTGAAATTACTTGTTGACGAAATGGAGAAAATTCAAAATTGCTCGAAAAACGTATAGAAATGTCTCCCGTAGGACCCCATGATCTCATAAAGTATCGACTAAAGAGTCTTAAAATATAAATTGTTTCTCTAAAAATACGTTAAATCTAGTTTCGAAATGCTGAGTGTGTTTACTATATCGGCATTAGGTATTCAAAGTTCTTCATCTTTATTTGGTTTTGTTTTCAAAATAAAACAACAATTTTAATTTGTTATTTCAGAAAAAAAAAGATGAATTTTTAATTGATTTCTTCTTTTTTAAATAATATATTTTTTTATATTTTATAATTTAATAATTTTTATTCAATACTAAATATGTATATAATCTTCTTTTATTGTTTTTGTTGTTCTTGTTGTTGTCTTGTGTATTTTTTTTTTTTTTATTTCTATAAATTTCTGAAGCACTTTTATTTTTTTATAAATTAAATAGAAATTCTCTCTCTTTTCCAACATACATGTATATATATACATATATACACATATATGTTACATACATGTATATATATACATATATATACACATATGTTACATACATGTATATATATACATATATATACATATATGTTACTTAACTTAAGTGTTTGTGTGACAAGAGTGGAAACAGAAAAAGGAAGTGCGGTAAAAAAATTAAAAATTAATTATCTATGGACTAAAAGCAACTGTTAGGAAGTGATTAAAAAAAAAAAAGAAAAGAATATTTAAGAAATTAAATAAAAATTATTTCTTTCAAGTTTTTATTTCGCCGAAAAATTAACAAAACATTATATATGGAATTTAGATAATTGTTGTTTTACAAAGGAATTTTTAAATTTCATTATAAAATAATTATTTTTGTTGTTGGTTTTTTGTATGTGTTTTATTGATAATAATTATAAAACCTATAAAAAAAATGTATGGAATTTCTTAAGCTTTAAATTTTTAAAAGTATATAAATTTCTTAATGCATTAGAGTGAAATGTTTAGTATAAGGGCAGAAAATATTTTCATTGAATTCACGACAGATTTTTTTTCCTTTTCAGTAACATATTGCATTACATACTATATATAACGGCTTTTCTTTTCTTTTTTTTTTTTCGTTAATGAAAAAAAAAAAAAAACTCATCGCCACAACTGATAAAAAAAATAATTTTGTTTGAGAGAACTAATTAAACAAAAGCTAAGACACGAGTTTTACAATAAAAATTCTTAAATGTATGATCAAAACAAAAATTTCTTTTTTGTTTTTTGTGTAAGGAGAGGTTGCGTTTGCTGAGAGAGATATTATGATAGAAATGATAAATGAAAAGGTTAGAGCCTAGATGTTTTAATACTTATTCGTTTATTTTTTACTTCAGTGCTGTCGTGATGGAGAAGAGCTACATACACGCATTAACATTTCATTCATTATCTCATTATCTAATAATACTTTTCAAATAATTAGAATAAAAATGAAAGCTTTTTAATTAAAGGAATAAATGGTTAACGAAATATGTATCCCATCAATTAGGCAAGAAAAAAATTCTCAATATATATAATTATGCAAGAGAGAAAAAATAAAGGGGATAACGTCAACATCAATGTATATTAAGGTTTTTATTTTTATAACAAGGAATCTCTCGGTTGTTTGCACTAATGTCGTGTTTGCTCCCTCCAATCAAAATAGATGACTCTAAGAGTTAGGTTAGGTGTCGAGGCAAGTTAATGTAAACATTAGTATTACAGTGTGTGCACATGATAAATGCATGTTATGTGTTTTGTTAATTTACTGGTTCTTAGAGCACTTTAGTTAACGGTTTTAATAAAACATGCATTTGTTTGTTTCTCTGCTTGGCTGTCTGTTTGTTATAGCAAAGGGGCGAGAGATATAGACAGAAAGAAAGAAATACACAGAGAATATAAAAAAAGAGAAACTTTTTTCATTGCTTATGTTTCTTTTGTTTCTTCATTTTTTTTTTGTGGTTTTTTTTGTTGTTTTTTTGTTGTTTTTTTAATAGGTGTATTGTTCTTCAGTATTTCTATGTTGTTTTTGTTGTATTTAGCATATAAAGAAAAAAGGAGTATTTTGTGTGTGTATTCGTTTGCTCAGCTTTTAAAAATCAGGATTATTTATTAGTTTCTTTAACGCTTGCCTGCAGGTTTTACTGTGCACGATAACAACTCTTCTTTGGCTAATTTAGCGCGAAAATCAGCCATCATATCCCGACAACTAGTTGCCATATCAGCCAATTGCGTAAAAAATTCTTCCCCTTCTTTACAATAAGCATCCTGATCATAGTCTACATAATTAGTGAGATTATAAAGACGCAATGATTCAGGCAAAAAATGAGATAGGAAATCATTAATTGCTCGATGTTGATCCACTACCATCTCTTCAGTTTGCTGTAAATCTGAGATGGCAGCATGTTGTACCAACAATTCATCGGACATATCATGTTCCTGAAGGAGAGAATAAAAAATATTTAAGTTTTCTTTATTATTCTGTTTAATGATTTTTTTAAATAAAATACTAGAATATATGATAATAAAGTGTTACATGGAGGTACGTGCACCTGAGCATCCGAAGTATACCGAAATTTGATTTTACAAGAGTTAAAAGAAAAAACAATTCCCTTTTTACACGATTTTCAATATTCTATGCATTTTTTTTTGTTTTTGATAATTTTATGAATTTTTTTATTCTCACTCTTCACCGATATGCATTGTAACTTCGCGTTAGATTATTCCGGGATTCCCCGACTTATGCGTAACGTAAGGACGTAATGTATTCTTCACGCAGTTTAGCTTAGTTTTTTCAAAAAAATTCCTAAGTCAACTTGTAACAACAATTTTGTAATATTGTTTATTGTACTTTTCAGTTGCTTTTTCAGATCTGGAAGTAATTTGCTACTGAGTTTTTTTGGGAACGTATCTATCATCCAAAAAAGGAATTAAGTGTATTGGTATCGTGCGAACCTCTTTTTTTTTGGTAAAAATTCAATTTCAAAAACGAATCCCTAGTTTATATGTAAGACTCGCTTTTAAGACAGCACTTCGATCGTAAAATCTATCGCATTAATTCTTGTATTTTTATAGAATAGAAGGAGTATTTTTATATGTGATAGTTAATTCTCTAAGCTGCAAAGTTTATATACGTTTTTTTTGATAATTAGAATCGAATCTTCCGACTGGTACTGTTGGTACTGTTCAAATCCGGCACGGAAATTTTATTAACGATCAACTTAAATTTCCCAAGCAATTGGGAGTTTGGGAGATTAATCTAGTAATTGCGAGCAATCAGTTTGTTTAACTTCGGTTTGCTTTAAGTAAGAAAAAATTAGCAAAAAATTGGAGATGAAGTTTGTTCTTCTAGTCAATGGCCTGAATTCGTAATTCGTTGTTTCACAATTAACACAGTAGTTTCCGTTATTGACACTAATCAAGAGCATATATACGCATATTCGATATCAAAAATTTAATGTTGCCTGTAGTAGGCTTAAAAAAGTTTAATGTGCTTTCGAGAACTTCTTTTTTACATTCCAAAATGATATCCCTTTGAGTCAATGTCCGTCTAGTTCGTTACATGGCGAAATTTCTTGCCCAATCCAGTGTTTTCTAAGAATGAAAAAATCAATTCCTCCCGATAATGCAGACTAAGATAAAGAGAATATGTTCGATCTCTATTTAAAGGGTGTGATACTATATTTAGATCGCTTTGACTATCTTAAAAATTATTACTCGTCACACCGATAACAGATAATTTTTGAAAACCATTTATAAGAATTCAAAAGTAGAAAATTGAAGAGAATGCATTAAAACTTTAAACGACGCGTCCACACGTTAAAAAATTTGAAATCGTCAGGGGGGACTTGAATAAAAATAATTTACTATTAAGTGAATTTTGAAAGTTTGCTTTTACTTACACTCAATGAGCGCAACAACGCCAAATCGTTCCCAGATATTTGACCGTTATTCTTATTATTATTATTGTTGTTATTATGATTAGTGTGTTTATTAACCAAGGGTCGTTGTGAAACGCTCTGTACAATATTGGTCTCTTCATCTTCTTCATAAATAATGTGGTCGGCACCTTCGTCACGTAACAGTACATCTGGCGTGTCCTTGACCACTAGCTCCTTGACCCGATCGGCATAACGCAATGTATTCAGAGTGTGTTCACACGAACTTAGGCCAGGCGAAATCATGGCAATCATGCAGGTTTTACTCTTATCTCCAATAAACGAATCACGTA
Organism: Glossina morsitans morsitans; assembly: GCA_001077435.1. NCBI lineage: Eukaryota > Metazoa > Arthropoda > Insecta > Diptera > Glossinidae > Glossina > Glossina morsitans. The sequence continues at coordinate 8,676 of CCAG010000052.1, read as the reverse complement.
ATACTTGGGTTAATTTAGATACACGAAATGGCAAATGGGCCGACTGTTTTCCCAAAGCTCGTATACACTCTTTTAGAGCCAATAAAGATTTATTAATCTCAGCGCCCTCCATACGTGTCTGACGATTGGCAGAGGATGTGTCAGCTCCACGTTCATTGCCTGCCAGATCGATGAAAGAGAATTTGCCATGAACTTTCGCCGAGCCTGGAGGACGTAAAACAATCTGGAATACTGCATGGGAACGTGACGAATTCGAATTGGCTGAGGTCTGACCGGAGGTGCGAGCAGTGTTGCCGTGCTGTATTAGTTTTAAGACTTCATCAACACTGTCGACTACCTTCTCGGTAAGACCTACTACCTGTATCTGCTGTTTCCCATCTTCCAATACCCGCAATTTTTGCTTATCGGAAAGTAAATCGAATACCTAAAGAAACAAGAAAATTTGCATATTACATATACATTGCGTAAAGAAGGAAAAAAAAAAAAGGAAAAGCAACTGGGTACCGTACCTTGCCACTATAAATCTCAAAGAAACTTGCCGATACCACCAAATTCAAGTTGCGATAACGTGAATTATGCAAGTAACTGAAAACATCCTTTGCGGCCATGGCATAAATGCCATTTTTACAATCTTGCACTTTGCCATTGAACTCGCCGCCCATAGTGTGCGTTTTACCAGAACCAGTTTGACCGTATGCAAAGCACGTAGCCATGCCACCCTCAAATATAGTTTGAACCAACGGTTTAGCGGTATATCTGCGTAATACAATTAATTAAATAATTAGTAGGTGCTTCGTCATTATCATCATCGTTGCACTTAAACGTTTCAATTTCTATGAATTTGGTTAGTAAGTATAAATTGCATTACGCTACTACCTAGTCATTTATACAAACAAATATTAACCCTCTTCTTCCCCACCCCAATCTTGCTTGTCCACCATTTACATCACTATTCCATTTACTCTCAATGTCATACAATTAAAAACGAATTGAAACTGAAATCGACAGAAAAATAAGTAAAGAAAAATGAGACACTACTACCCCACACACTCAGATTTTGTAATACGCTTTGTAAAAATACAATGCTTGCTACCGGTCATTGTTGCAGAATTTTTGGGTCAAATTTCATAAAAAGAAAAAAAAAAAAAGAACAACAAAGAAAAACTCTCGATTCATGATAGTTAACCAAGCGATAGAGAGGTGAATGGAAAAGTGTGGATACAAACCTTCAAAATAATTAATATCACATACCTTTTCAAACAAAACAAATTTACGAGGTTTTTGCTTTCATCATTAGCCCGCCCGCCTAACTTATATTAAACTGATTCATAAATATTGTGTTCCGGTTGCGCGACCCTCATTTCGATTTATAAAGAAAATACAAATTTATATAATAATGAGAAGTGCCCCCTATAAGCTTCGGATAGCCAACAATATATTTTAGTTCAAAAAGAAAAAAAAAAACAACCATCAGGTCCATTTTGGAACAATTCTTGAATTTCGATGGTCCAAAGTGCTATCCACTTGTTGAAAAATTCCGGCAGCCTGTTTTCGATTTGATCATTCAAACGTTTCGATTAAATATTCGAAACAAATTCTGGATGGACACCTTTTATAGATTATGAGTTAAAATATTTAACTTTCGAGAGTGTTTTAGTAATAAAATGGTTAAGGCCGGAGCGAAGAAGTTTATTCAACTTGCCGGATTGGTCTTCTATAAATGAATTTCTTCGTCCATTCCGTGGCAACAGTACAGCACAAATTGATCGAAAAGACGGCCCAGGTTTCAAGATCATATATACAATTAGAAATTCATCACCAGCATTCCGCAACATCGCAACATAATTATCGTCCCTTGCATTTCTTCTTCTTTTTCTTCTTATTACGAAGGGAAAATTGCAAAGTGTTTTATTGTAACTTATTTGCTGACTTTATGCTTCCTGTCTGTCTATAAAAAACTATTAATTGCATTAAATTTTAGAGCAACTCGAAAGTGCCACTTTGGGTGATTTGGAGGCGTATGGTACGGGTGCACGTGCTAGCTAGCTCATGAGATATGGGAGGGGTTTTATAAATTTTGCTATTCTAAAAGAAGAGCACGTACCTACTTTCCATTACCGCACACGCGGACGGACGTAACCTTACCTACCGAACGGGCATCTCTTGTGCCCCTGGGCCTTTTCATACCCGTCCTATCTATGGTCCTCTATGATATTTGTGAGAGACGCCGAAGTTGGGTCCGAAGACCCCTGTAAATCTAAAATCTTATTACGAAAAGAAAACGACAAAGTGTATAATAAGTCGATTTGGATTTTTCAAAAATATCAATATATACGGTTAAGGGAACGATTCTAGTATCCGTACACTGTAAGTAGCGCACATATAAAATAGCCGTTTCCCATTGTGAATAGGAACTGATGAAGCCAGTAGGTCACCTAAAAATGTAAAGCTCGTTTTAAAAAAACTCTGCATATTCGCAAGAATCATGACAGAAAACTAAAATTCGATATCAGCTACTCTTCTTGATTCCGTCAATATCGTACATAATGATTAAAAATAGATATAGCTATGCTTGTAGACACGTCTTTACAAAATCAAAAAAAAAAATTGAAATCATCCCCAGAACGAACAGACTAATGGATAAAAATAATCGGCTAGCAAGTCGGTACATTCGGGTTGAATTTCCAATGCGGTAGACAATACTTTAATTACGATTAACGTGTGATTGCCGCTACAGTGAAAGATTCGATCGATAAAGGCGCACTTATCGATTAGGCATGCCTTCTCTCCGCCTCTGTCCACTTCTGTTTGATCCACACCGTGTATATACGCCTGGGACGATTATCATTTGAGTGACGATCTCGATAGGAAACTAAACAAAATAAAGAGAAGCCGCGCAGATATGTGCACAAGAGTAATAAACTGTACACGCTTTGAAACTAATCTTGGATATCGACCACTTGAACCTAATTCATGACGATTGCAAGGCACTATGTTAATTATCGGTATGTCCATTAACAGGTATTTTTTACTGGACTTGCAGATGCCCACGATAAACATTTGCATTAATTTTTGCGTTAATAATCTCTACCGATTTAGCTGTCGTTGCTGTGGAGCTAATGCTCGTCTTCAATTCTTCAACCTTCGATTTTCTATTTACACTTTTGTAGTACCGTCAGCTTTAGAAGTCTCAATTATATGGTAGATAGCACACAGCCTACGAGATGGATGTGATTTACTCATCTCGAAATCTTGATCTGTTGAGGAATGTATTAACCTAAAAGTCGGTCCTCTCTACATTATTCTACTAAGTATTACAAATGAAATGAAAAATTTTAATATTGCGAACCATTATTGTTCGGTGTCTCGGATCAATCATCAATTGTAAAATTGAAATGTGGTTTAGCGGAATAAGCGGAATTTAAGCATTGGGTACGTTGACTTGATTGTCACGCATTTTATCTACCAGGGCATATACGATAGTCCAGCATATGCTTCGGTTATATCCGGTAAAATGATTAAAATCATTCATCAAAATATATATCGTGTCAGGACGTGGAAAAAAGCTGCAACTTATGAAAAGCAAAGTTTTCCTTAAAGTCTTTGAAATGGTTAGGTTGATGGTATGTATGTATGTATTGCTTATAAAAATCATAGTTGAAATGGGACGTCGTGCAAAAAGCATAACTTGAAGTTAATTAAAAAGAAAATCGACTCAAATGCAATTAAATTCACATTAACATACACAATACGAAGACTGGCTTCATTTTAAAACTACGGATAAACAAAGAAACTAATAAAGACCTTGACGCTACTAAAAACGGTTACACGGGGAGTAGGAAGAAAGTGGTAAACATAGATATGAAATCATACAAGCTGTGAAATAACTTTAAAGTGAATACAAAATAACCAGTAAATTAGAGAGAGAGAGAGACAGAGAGAAAGAAAAAAAAAAAGAAAGAAAAATAAAGTTCGATAAATTACATAAAATAATAAAACAAAAAAAAAAAAAAAAAAAAAAAAAATTAAGATAATTATATACAAGATCAAGTAGTTCAATGATAAAAATATTATTAAAATGAATTAAATAAAAAATTCAAATACCATCCAAGTCTTTGGTGTTATCTTTTTTAAAGTTAAACGTCATCGTCGCTGGCACGTTCACAACAAGAGATACATGTAAACAAATATATTTCTATTACAAATATTTCTTGGCGAACAACACTCATTCCGTGTGATTTTAAACTGAACGAAATATAGTTAAAAAACCACAAACAAACGAACGAATGAACGAACGAACGAATAAACAAACGAACAAACATATGTACGTATGTACGTACGTACGTACGTACGTACGTATCAAACCGTCATTCAAATGGAAAAGAAGTTTCTTCAAGGCGCAGAGCAAACGAATGGTAGCTGAAAAGCGGTATAAAGATATAAATCAAAAATAAAGAATTTCGTGTATGACTAATCATCACCAGCAACATCATCTCAGTGGCTCCATTTATAAGCCCATATATTAATAAAACAACTACAAAACGTCACTGGCACCGTTGCCTTTGTCATTGCATTGTAAAGAGAAAACAAAAATGAAATAAAAAAAAAAAAATACAAATAAAATAAATAAAATTCAAATATATATTACTGTTATGATCAGCTGATGACAATTTCATTGTTCCATGTTACTTAGAAAATTTTAGAGGGAAAATATTTGCAAAACAAAATTTACTGATCAACATATCATATCTACTTAAGGTAGCAAACACTTCCAACTCAAAAAAAAATTTCTCATGGATTTCCCAAAGGTTCTACTTTTCAGTCCTCGAAACTGGAGATGCACTCACTAATCCTATTAAAAATATTGAATTCGGTTTCGTATAAATGTGTGTGATAGTTGCTTATATTTCAAATACAAGTTATATCACAGCTAAGTCGGAACCGATCGGAGCTAACATATGACCGATATTAATAATCGCCGACCGATCAGAATGCGAAGCATCTTCAACAGATAACGAAATTTCCCAAACTTTTTCCTCTTATAACGCACACTTCTAAAAGGGTTTGCGTTTTTTCCAATACATATTCTTTCCTCTCTACCTCTACTTCCCCTTCTTTCTTTGGAAAAGATTTTTCGGACCGTAATGTTTTCAGATTTGTCGAAACGTCTCTAGCGATGTTGTAACATCACATAACATATGTACACTGAAACTAGGACAGGATACAAGTCAAACCCCTCCATTGAATATAGATCGTAACCATTTTAATTAATGTCGACACGCCTCTCATTGCTTATCAAATCGATTTCAATGCAACTCGTTGCTCAACCAAAAAAATGGAAAAAAAATCTATCATGAGTTTTGGTAAACTTGAATCGAAATGATTCCTTACAAAAGCGAATGGGGACCATTTCTTCAACTCTCTTTCGTTTTAGTCTTTCCTACGAGAAGTAAGCTTTTTGTTAAAAAGCGAAAAGATCGCATTTTTAATATTTCATGGCGAAAACAGCTCCATGACCGATTAGCTAAATATAAAAAATTTGGACTATATAAGTCTATGTTTTCCACCCTTCCCCTGATTTAAAGCTTCTCATAAACAGTAAGCGTAGGGATTAAATAAAGGAAATTTGGATTATATTTGTCTATTTTTTGTATCCCTCCCCACTAATTTAAAGATTCTCATTAGTCATTAGTCTCAGTAAGTCTTTATTTATGAAGAAGGACTATCCTGGACTATCTCCCTCCATTCAAGGACGCCCATGAAAAGCATGCTTGAAACATGAAAACAAGGTACGAATTTTGGTAAAAGAAAAATTGCTCGATATGACGAGTTGTAGGGTGTTTAACGAAAGGGTTGCCTCCATTTTAAAACAGATCTCATAAGGGCTGCGCTTAGGGGATTAAGCAATGAGTTTAAGTTAATATCTAATCCGTAGCCATCTATGATATTTTTGGAGAACTTATTGCTTGAAATGAAGTTCTTGAAGACTCCTTGCAGTTTATTTTTAGTACATAAACTTCCTATCGATCGGTTAGCTAATGCAATTGTGTTCGCTGTATATATATATATAGGAACTGCCTGCAATATGATGTATATTTATATATGATATTTTAAAATTTCGGGAATTTTTTTTTGAAAAAATAGGGAGCTAGACAGGAGAAACTATGTGCTTGTGTGTAAGCATGAAGGACAAGATTAATTTCCCCAATAACGAAATCCAGGGTTAGATTTCCGTTCCGTTAATGGAAATTGCATTTCAAGCATTGGTTAGTAGGGAAAAGGAACTTTTTAGGAACATTGCATGGCACATAGCAATTTGCTTGCTGGATAAGTTTAGTGTTTAGTGTTAGTGTAAACGACTACTACACCGAACAAGAAGGTTATATAAATAGAGTCTTCAGAGCAGAGATAAATTCTATCTGCATATTTAACTTTGTTTTTAAAGCACTACACATATTACTGCATCTGTCCTGACGTCCTTATCTTTTACTGCGTTTACTCCGTTTCTCTCATAGGAAAGGAGGGGAATTTCTGACATTTATTAGCGTTTGAGATGATGTTGAGTTTTGTTCTTCTCATCAATTGATATGTTGTTTTCAACACGCACGGCACAATTTCGTTGCAATATGCAGACAGACAAGCAATAGAAAGCTATCAGCTACAGTTTAGAACAATACGCTCTTACAAAACAAGTGCAAATGCAAGCAGTTAAGAGCAACATTGCGCGTCCCTTTAAATCTTATTGGATAAACTCATAAGTAAAAAGTCGGCCAGCATCTATTTAAAAAAAAAAGAAAATGACTCGAAAAAATCGAAAAATCAAATAAGAAAATAAACCTGCAATTCTGACAAGAATATGGCGATGATCTTTTTTTTTTCAAAGTTCTTCACAACAATCTAAATAATAATTAGGGCCTTATGGATGCATCTTTTTCATCAATTTTCTTACAACTTCATGGACAAATCTGATTATTTCGTAAGAAAAACGAGATAAAATGAAAGCAATTTGAGAATTTTCATAAATGTTAGAGCATCGTCCGTCAAATCCTGAAGCCTTAAAAGTGAAATGATAACGAATTTGTTGCGAAGAAAACAGACAAGTGCAAGGTAATACTCACTTGTAGACCACGGCATTGTCGCAACGATCATCGAATGCATAATCGAAACGGAATTTATGATTTTCTAGAAATTTCGTCAAGTCAACTTTATTCCGAGGTTCATGAACAATTAATGTATCTTTACGGGGCACTGAAATTACGTCGATCTCTTTACGATTGACTTCCTTGCGCGATAGTGGCCGTTTGCGCACACAAACTGTAATCTGATGATCTTCGATCGGTTGACCGTCAGTAAGTGGATTAAATTCGAGGGTACTTTGGTATTCACGTATCATTTGTGCCGTTTCCCAATGGGGATTACCTGGATCTTGATTCATTAAAGCGTTTTTTTCCTCCTTGATTTCCGCCTGTCGAGCGCGGCGCTTCTCGCGATTTTCCTTCAGACGTTCAACCTCTTTGACGACATAGGAACGACGAGAAACTGGATTGCCGGTATTCAATGAACTGCCACCGCCGCCACCACCACCACCACCACCGCCACCGCCACCACTAACGGAACTGTTGCCAATGCTGGTGGTGTTACCGCCACCTCCACCACCACCTCCGCCGCTAGCTGTACCCGAAGTTAAGCGTGTGGCGTTGTTAGTTGTACGCGAACGCATTATACCTGTGCTGGGTTGCTGCTGTTGCTGAGATGGCGGTGGCATTTCCATTTGTTCGGCCACCGCAGATGACAATAAGCTTGCAGTGTTAATACTAGCCCGATTTGTGCGATGTCCAACAGCTACTTGCGTGGCATTACGTGATAAATTCAGGGGTGCGGTTGCCTGTTTTTTCGGTTCGGGCGCTGCATGCACTACATCTTGTTCATGCTGGGCCAATATATCGGGATTTAAAGCTAGAATGGCATCCAATTCGACCTCTTTACCTTTCGTTTCTCCCCTTTCATACCATTCGACCGTGATCGATTTGCCGGATTCATTAATTTTTGAAACGACTGCCGCATGCACACGGCCATCTGTACGTTTAATTTTGACACTGTCGCCAACTGAAATGTATTCCATTGTGGGTGTTAGCGTAGGTTCTCGTGCTGTTTTCAACTCTATACAAAGTAGTTCAAGTCAGATATAGGGTTAATGCACATACACGCATACACGTAAACACCTCACTCGACTTCTTACACAGATTATAACTTTTAATGGTATTGCTTAACTAAAATTGACTGTCTTTTTGCAACACCTCGCACAAACACACACTCACTAATTCGGCACTTATTCGCTTTGTGTGATTTCAGTGTGAAAACGTTGTGGTTCTGATTAGTGTTGAGATTGTGCGGTGACAAGTAAAAACACAATTTTTCTCTCTCTTTATTCACAATTTCTATAAAAGAAAACGCACTTAAACGCCTAAATAAAATTTACAACATCCATTAAACAAAAAAAAAAAAAAATATATCAAAAAGTTTTTCACTTCACACTTCTTTTTTAACCAACCGCACATACACGCACGCACACACACACACACACACACACATCCAAAATATATATAGATTACAGTTGCACACTTCTTCCTTGTCGCAATTTGTATTATTCTTTTTTTTTTTTTTTTTTTTTTTTTT
>CCAG010000051.1:0-37807 GCA_001077435.1 Glossina morsitans morsitans | reverse complement strand
TTTTTTTTTTTTTTTTTTTTTTTTTTGTTCTTCAATAGAAATAGATTTTCCACAGTTATTCGCCTCCTATCTTAGCAAGTCTATGTGTTTTTTCTCTTTGAATATTTTTAGCATAAGAGTATTTTATTTGGTTTTTTTATATTTTTTTCCTTTAAACGAATTGATCTGTTGTAATTCTTTATAAGTTATTTTACTTGAGGTTTTCCGTTGTTACACGATTACTCAGAAGAAGCTTTGATTAGCTGGCTGCCTGAATGTTTGGTTTGCTGGTTAATTATGACAGGCCACACAGAAAACAGCTGCAGCGCTGCGGCGAATGAATCGTTTTTCGCTTCCTTTATATTTATTCTTTTAAAGCAATTTCGTATTCGGTTTGTTGACTTTGCTGCCAATTGAATTGAATCTTGTTTGCAATCTATAGTACGTAGCTACAATTCGCTCTCAATTCGAAATTCAACTGACAATTAGGTGTTAAATATGGCAGCGCATTTTGCTTACCTCTCTTTTTTTGCTTTCGCTTTCCAATCTCTTTAAATGTTGTTATTGCTATTCTTATGTCTCTTTCCTTTTTTTTTCGCTTTCTCAACCAGTGTTGTATTAAATCAATTGTGCAGAATATTATAATAATGATAAAAAATTAAAAAAAAACAAAAGAAGGAAAAACTTTTAAAATAAAATTCGAGATAAAATAATGATCGCGTTTTTTGATTTTTCTTTTTTTTCGATTGTATTTTTTTACATCAGTCAAAATTTTAACTAAAAATTCAAACAAAACTAATTCTAATTATTTTCAATTTTTACACTCTTTGTTTATTACACCAAAAATATTATTATGATTTCACAAATGTGTGAATTAAAAAAATTTATTGATGACTTTTATTTGAGAGCATACTTTGATATTATTTCCTTCCAGTTACATAATTGTTAATTTCTTTGTTTTTTATTTATTTATTTATTTATTTATTTATTTTTTTTTTTAGTATGACAATTGAAAGAAACATTCATAAAATCTTTCTTTCATATTATGCTAATTTATTAATTTCGATTGAAAGTCAATAAATTAATTCGTTAATGTTAAATAATCGGGAATGAATGGGAATCAGGAATTTTAAGGTAGGCTTTTCCGATACGTTTTATAGGATGCGAAACATTGCAACCCTAATGAAACGAAAAATAATGAACTAAAAGGACGTAATATTGGTTATAAAAGCTAATTTATGATTCTGTTTGGATCAAATGTAACGGTTTTTCAATTGAACTTCAAGTGGAGTCCTTAATGAGCGTGGGTGTGGTTGAAAAGTAACTTTTCTCCATAAGAATAGAAAAGAAAGGATTAGAAACTATTTTTTTTTTTGTTTTTTTTTTTGATAATTTTCTTAAATTTCTTAACATAAAGTTTTTCAATTAAAATAACCATCGCGACATCGCAAAGTTAAGAACAAACTTACAAGTCTATGCATGCAAAGGTATGTCAGTGAAGTATATGAAAATTTTTCGACTCAATTTTTCGCAAAGCTATCTTCTTATACAAGTTGAAGCTTGAAATAGAGAAAAAAAAAAAATTTCCTTTTTAAGCTTAATATGTTTTCATATTCATCTCATTAAATATGTATGTACTTCTTGAAGAACTTCATTTCATTTTTGCATTTTTTCACTTGTTCTCTAAACAGACACTTGCTTTAATCGTATCGTGTTGTTGTTACGTTTTCTTTTTTACCATTTTTAACAAATGTCAATTAAATATCGCCTAATTTGGTAAGATAATCGCTACATTTGTTAATTATTTGTTGTTGTTTTAATTTCATTATAAATGATTTTGTGTGAATGGTATTTTGAACACATTTACACATACATTAACTTATATTAGAATTTTGCCGCTTTTGTACAGCGGTGGACTCTGTTTTAAAAATTACTAAATTTTATTGTTAGATGATTTATTTGATTGTGTGCATGTTCTTTTTTCGTTTTTTCGTTTTTTCGTTTTTTATTTTTTAGTTTTATTTTTTTTTTTGCATAATAGCCATCGCCTTAATCACAGTTTCCCCGACAACTGTTACGTTTGTATAAATAATGGAATAAAAAATAAAAAATTAAAAAAAAACAAAAAAAAATTACAAATTCATTTCCCACACACAAATGCTAAGGCCTACAAAATAAAGCAGTAGAAAAGTTATGTTTCTGGTTTGGGCCCAAAACTTCTGACTCTACTCATACACTCTTCATACACCTTACCCAATATAAAAGCCTAAATATAGCTTGAATTTGTTTGATAACGGGAAATTTGCATTAATATGAAAAATTATTCTTTTAAATTGTAATATATATTTTCAATCCGTTATGTACCATACTTGATTTTTCGTATAGCACGCAGTATACACAATATATACTTGATCAACTTTGGATTTTTAACCGATTTAATCCTTTCCATCAATCAACCATTCGAATGCTCACGCCAGAAAATGGGAACATCGCAAATATATTCATAGTTGATGACTGCAGATTAGAAAATGGGGGGAAATGGGCCGTTGAAAACCGTGAAAACGGCGCAATCCAAATTTTGTCTGAAATGTTCAACATTCCCGATATCCCTGCGCATCGGCGTAATGTGAGCTATGGTACGCTTATGCATAGATACATTTGTGGAAAGTGTTCTACAGATATAAAGGAGGTCTGCTCATTAATTAAGTTATTCAAAAGAACTAATCGTCTTGTTCAGCGTTCCCACCACACGTCTTGAAATTGCTCGCATACATTGCAACACATTGTTGCAGTATGCCGTTCTTTAAGCGCGCTGCAACCCTTTGAAAGAATTCTCCTGCAGTCGGCTTTCCCAGCGTTGCGAACGTTCTCATATTCAAGTGAAAATCATACAAATACTACTCCCGTCCTTTTTCTCCTCGATCTATAGCCCTTCCTTACCACTACCATGCCCACGTGTACAAAATATCTCGGTGTCCATTCACAGCAGACTACAACTGAAGTTTGCGGCAAATACTTTTCATCCTCATGTAAGGGAGCAAGCAGGCCCATCAAAATATTTTTATGCACCGTCTGCAGCTCTCGATGGGAAACTTTTAGAAGAAGAAGATTTATTTTTTATGTAAATGGTCACTTGACATCTTTTTCTGAGTGTATAGTCATTTTGTTACTTGCGATCCCAAAAGTACGCATTAAAAAATGAAGTGCGTATGTTGTCGATCGGTAATGGCTTTTGATTCAGTTTGGATTAATTAAGTTAATCTCTCAGTCGTTTTTTTTTTTGTAGTCGTTTTCAAAGCAAATGCCAAATGTGGTGAGCATGTATTCTAAAAGTCACAAATGATGGAGAGGGTTTTTGTGGAGAAGCTTTTCCGTCGATTTCTATGCAAGATTCCACATTAGATAAGGAAGGATTCGATTCAAAGCTGTTGTTCAAAAAGTTTGCTTAATGAATATTCAAACCCTATATTTACAAATAGATCCCTTTATGTTCGATTTTATGATAATTTAAAGTGTGTTTTTGTTTTTGTACCCATCGCTCGGAAATGATTACTAATTTTGTTATTTCGTTCGTAACTGTAAATGTGTAAAATTTGAAATTAGAAATTTTATAAATTATGAAAAGTTTGTATGTTTCGCTGTTCGCAGGTTGTCGATATGCTGATGAAGCCTGCAAAAATTGAAATGGAAAGCTAAAGTTTAACTTATATATCCCTGGCCATAATAGTCGCCCTTGCTACTATCGGTTTCTTTGTTTCATAACACGGGTTCATTTCAGCATCCTTACGCTCTTCTTGCGGACATCGGAATAGATAGCCTAAGCCGGAGAAATATAATAGTTTTTATTTATATCGGATTGCTTTACGAATTGTGAATGCGTCCTTGCTTTTTTTATTAATTCATTATTGAGCTGAAGAATGAATTTAAAAATTGTGATATCAAATTCGTTCTTGTGGACAAGTTTCCCGACCGATCTGAACCGATTTTGGTATTCACTCTAATCAAGAATATATTTATTTAAAAAAACAAATGTGAACTGCGAGATTAGTTTAATTGGAATATTTAATAGATTTACTTAAAAGTTTATGAGAATACCACTGCCATTGGAAATACTGTTAAATTCTTGCCTTTGTCCAAACAAAATGGAAAGCATTTTGTCTATAGCTTCAGAATAAGCATATGGCAAATGAAAGAATTAGGAAATTTTCATAGATCAAATAAAAGCTAATATGTTTTTGCAGTGTATTTCTTATCAACTGAGTGCAGGTTAAAGGTACTATTTTTTAAACAGATGACCGTTCTACTCTACGTGCTTATAGTGTTGCCAAAGTCCATTTGTAATTACTTTCATTTAATAGATATTTCCCTATAAATGAAATTTAATCAATTCATAATTCATGCGTAGAGTTTCTTCAGTTCTCGGCTTGACATGCATGTTTTTTTTGTAAAGATTTCTTGTTTTATATTAGATATCTTTTAAGGGTGGGTAACTCTGTTTTCTGCATATATATATATATATGTATGTATGTATATATATGTATATATATATATATATATATATATGTATATATGAATAGAGCAATTCTATTTGTAGGCATTTATTTTCTTTCTCGTCATGGTTTATTTTCTCTCTCTTTTTAAGAAAAGAAATTTGCGTTAGTTCTGTTCTTTTGTCAAAAGGAAAACTGAAGAGCTCTTATAAATCATTAAAGATTAGTTAGAAATTATTTAAATCGTCTTTAAAACTCATTTGTTTTGAAATTATTTACAATTCTCACTTTATAAAATATGGATATAATGGACATACAAGCGGTAGAATCTAAGTTAAGTGACGTCACTGTGACCCCAATACCACGGTCACAGGTGCAGAATTTTTACAATTATCAGCAACAACGCGAACAACGTGAGCAACAACCTCAAATCCAAATATCCGCAATCCATCATACCCCTCGAGAACGTCATCAGACGGGTCATCATAGCAATACAAATGAACGTGATGCGGGCGGACGAGATTTGTATAATCTCACTAAACGGGAACGTGATTATCATCACCAATTGAATAATGTAGTTACGAATAGTAACACTAGTGCTGCCGTAGCGGTAGCAGCTTTACAATATACACAAAAATTGCAAGCTCAATTGGCTTTGTTGCAACAGCAAGCTAATAATAGCGTTGGGACAACCCCCTCGATTACCCTAACGCCGGCTAGTTCAATGAGATCAAATAATAGCATCAGCAATAGCAATAGTAATCAAAATAGTTCAAATCAAATTGGTCAACATCCTCTGCAACTTAAGTACCCTCAGTCCTCATCACCTGTGATTATAACCACGCAAACCTCAGCAAATATAACTACACCGATGACCTCAACGGCTAATTTACCTACAGTGGGAGCTACAGGCGTTAATAATGGTCTTAGCAAGTATGCTCAACTGTTGGCCGTTATCGAGGAAATGGGTCGTGATATACGTCCTACTTATACGGGTTCACGTACTTCTACTGAACGCCTAAAACGTGGCATTGTCCACGCCCGTATACTGGTACGTGAATGCCTTATGGAAACTGAACGATCAGCGCGCCAATGAAATTTAGCCAATAGCAAAGTCATGCTCACGCCGATCATCAACATAATCAAAGAGTTATTGGATATACCCAAAAAATTAATATAGTCGAAATGTTTTTTTTTTTCCCCCTTTACAAATATAATTTCATTTCAATAGCTTTAGTTAGAACAGACGCGGAGATATAGTTGCAGTGTTTTTTTTTGTTTTTTTTTTTTTTTTTTTTGTTTTAAATGAATTATTATTTAAATTTAAATTAACTTGATTTAAATATAACACATGAAATTATTTAATATGAAAATTAATTCATTATGTTTTATCTGCTAATTTCTTATTTAAATTATTTCTTAATTTAAAGAACTTTTTTTTGTTTTTGCCTTCGTTAGTCGTTTCAAAATTTTTTTCTTTTAAATACTTTCACGAAGAGTGCCAAAGTTGTCTTGGAACGATTGTCGACGATTTTACGATTGAGTTTTTAATAATTCTAGTTGACCGGGACCACTTGTAAAAGCTTTACTTATCCTTCTCTGTTTTTCTGTTTTCTACCATTTGTTTTTTTTTTCTTTTTTTTTCTGGATAGTCCACTTCAAGATATATTTCATTAATGATAAGCAGAAGCAACACGCATACGAAGCTAAATTCTGATATGATCAATCTATGCACGTACGTCTGTCCGAAGAATAGAGGCGCGATAGGAAGTCATTTATATTTAAGAGTAGAGTGTAGAGTCTTCGATTGAAAATGAACGGATACAATAAGCGCGCTTATGACGAATAAAAGATTTAACGGAGCGCTTTCTAAGAAAAATAAAAACCTTACTCTTTGAAGTAATATTTATTGCGCCATTTGAGAACCAATATTCAGAACAAGATAACTTTTTGAATAATCAAAGAAATTCGACATTAGGTTTTGTTGTATAATTTCCACCAAAAATAAGATGACGAGTACAGTTTCGAGGGTGTAAAAAGATTTATTGTAATTCGAATATGAGTTTTGTTGCTTTTTCTTTTTTTTTTTTTTAAAGTTTTTTAGGATTTTAGACAGCAGCCTATGTAGAATAGCTCAGGTATACAAAAAAATAAAATAAAAAAAAAAAAATAATAATAAAAAAAACTTACAAATATAAAGAATTTTGGAAATTATATAAAATAGAAAAATTTAATACAATTTTATAGTTATAAATGAAAAACCGTAAACCAGAAAATCCACCCAAAAAATATCTAATAAATAAATAAATTATATATATATATATATATATATATATATATATGTAATGCACATTCTGTTTTATATACCATATATACTTTATATACTAAAGATGAATTTTTAGCATTTTCTAGTGTTTCAATAAAAAGCTAAAATGTACTTTGAACCAGAAGTTGTGACGTGAAGCCCCGTGAAGGATATTCGCATCGCTTAAAATATCGTTCAAATAATCATAATTTTTTCTAAAGGTATATGCGGATAATCTTTTGCTATCACGTTTTACATGTAAGAATGTGTTTGCCCCACATCACACAGATATTGAGTTACCAAAGTTCCATACCAGGAAAATCCAATTATCAAAATCGAAGAAGGCAGGGCAACCAAAGCTTACTTTAGTAAATGAAAAAAAAAGAAAAAAATTATTCCTACACAGAGTTCAATAAAAAGTGGCACTGATTGACGAACGAGCCAATGACTATAAACATTTTTATATGTTTGCTTGGGACAGTTGATATCCAAAATTATAGTGGATGTGGAAATAATTTTCTTGTTTTATTCTTATTTCAATTATCAAATATATAATTACAATAGAGTTTGGGGCAGCAATCCGGATATGGTTTTGTATAGTCGTATGTCGTCTGACGGCAATAAGGATTTAATAAAATCCGATCGCAGCTGAAAATGAAATTGAAATCGAAGAAAATAGAAAATAAAAATAATATATATATATATATATATATGACAAGATCGTAGAGCAAACTTACTGTTTTAATATTAGAACGTAATCATCCCGACAATAGGCTTTTATGCACATATATTCAATGTTAGTGGGATATAGCGTTTCATTGATAGGTACCAATAGACCTAATTCTTCCTGATAACAATGATTGGACATAACTGATATTATATGAGAAAAGAAAATAAATGAAATAAATTAATGTAATTAAGCAAATATTTACTTACTTTTGTGTTTAGTATTTCCATAATATTGTGAACTGAAACCGTTCGTCATAATTATTAAGGAGTAGGTCCAATAAAATGACATCAATAAAATGTATTTAGTTTCATTTTTCAAAGCCATTGCTTGTAAATTTCTATCTAAAACAATTGATTGATTTCTATAATAACTCACTCACTGATTCACTATCACACGAAAGGTATAGAATATATTTGTAGCATCCAAGACTAACCATCGCAGTATTTGCAATTTCGATGAGTGTGTGAGATTTTAAGTCGATATAGTAATCTTTGTCGTTTTCGGCATTCGCAGATTCGTTAAATTCGAGATGAATATCTGAAATTTGACTTGTGGGCTATGCTGTACTCCATTGGCAGCAAGGACGTAAACTTGTTTAGGTCTTAAACGATTTAACTTAACCTAGGCATTAAGTAAGTTAGGTGTAAAAACATAAGTAAACTAAATAGAGAGAGAGCTCTTAGAGATTTTAACTTATCATACGTATTGAATAAGTTAGGTTTAAAAGCATACGTGGGCTAAATAGAGAGAGAGAGCTCTTAGAGATTTTAACTTATCCTACATATTAAGTAAGTTAGGTTTAAAGGCATAAGTAGACTAAATAGAGAGAGAGACAGGTCTTAGATATTTTAACTTATCCTACATACTAAGTAAGTTAGGTTTAAAAGCATAAGTAAACTAAATAGAAAGAGAGGTCTGAGAGATTTTAACTTATCCTACATATTAAGTAAGTTAGGTTTAAAAGCATAAGTAAACTAAATAGAGAGAGAGCTCTTAGAGATTTTAACTTATCCTACATATTAAGTAAGTTAGTTTTAAAGGCATAAGTAGACTAAATAGAGAGAGAGACAGGTCTTAGATATTTTAACTTATCCTACATACTAAGTAAGTTAGGTTTAAAAGCATAAGTAGGCTAAATAGAGAGAGAGGTCTCAGATATTTTAACGTATCCTACATATTAAGTAAGTTAGGTTTAAAACCATAAGTAGACTAAATAGAGAAAGAGCTTTTAGAGATTTTAACTTATCCTACGTATTAAATAAGTTAGGTTTAAAAGCATAAGTAGGCTAGATAGAGAGAGAGGTCTCAGAGATTTTAACTTATCCTACATATTAAGTAAGTTAGGTTTAAAGGCATAAGTAGGCAAAATAGAGAGAGAGAGAGACAGGTCTTAAAGATTTTAACTTATCCTACATATTAAGTAAGTTAGGTTTAAAGGCATAAGTAGGCTAAAAGGAGACTTTTTTTTTTAAATAAAAGACTGTAACAAAGAGTAGATTGCGTTACAAAGGTCAGCGATGACTAAGATAAGAATGTGTTTTCATTCGGAGAGAGTCGGATAACATAGGATTAATGGATAGGGAATAAAAGTCAAACTATTTTAATGAGTAAAACATATGTGTTACATTAACGAAGAAGACAAAGACAATCATTGTATATGAAAAGAAAGTACTGAGCTAGGATTCACAATTGCGAAGGTCTCTAATACCGCATTAGTTGAAAAAACGAGGACACATCATTCCCTTGTTATAGTGATCTATACGACTGCAAATGCCTTATGAAGGACGCCTCTCTGGATTATACCAAAGATTTTATTTTCTTCAAATATTTATGATTCAATTTTATCCAAGGATCGCACAGGATTATGTATGTTGTCTAAACGAAATTGATCGAAGGAAATCCTTATTATTTATACCTTCACATAATTGAATCGATTTAGATTGATTTAATATACATATATGGATATATATATATACATATGCTTAGACTCGATTTAATCAAGGCCAAGAAAGGTTTACATTTCATAACGCATTGAGTTCAGAAAGTTCGACTCATCGAAAACCCAACTAGCATCCGATAATCGTTCGTTTATGATTGACGGGAGGCAGGTTTTAATTTTCGCTCGAAATAAATCGCATATAGAATCGTGTTTTAAATGCGTCTACAATTTTGAAGTAATTTTTAAGTTATAGCACAAAACGATCTCGAATTTGTAACAAATATATTCTAAATAAGGATCAGTTGAAAATTTTCTTAATAATTTATTTTATTATGGAAATTTTTTTGTATTTCCAAGATGTTGGGTATCTATGATTTGTCTAGGAATGATTTTATAATCTTCTCTTACTTACTCTTTCCTTTCTATTTAAATAGTGTGTATTTTCGCTTAAATTATTCTATTAATTTATTTTCTTCTTTTGCTTTGCTTTTTCGTTTTATGTAGTTTTTTTTTTTTTTGTTTATTTATTTTATCGTATTCTGTGCAAAAATATAAAAGAAAAATTTAATTCTTTATCTTCTTAACTTTCGTAACTTTACTGAAATACTGAAAATAATGATTTCGAATTTTTTTCTCTTATCCCCATTGCGAAGCAATTTCTATTTAACAATTTTAACAAGAATGAAATAACAACAAACAACAATGAAATACAATAAAACAATAAAAATGAAACTATGAAAGCATCAGTTAAGTAAATGATCGGATCATTTACTTTAAGGTGAAAGAACATTTTTGTAATGAGAGTTGAAAATAATTAAAAAAAAAAAAAGTAAATAAATAAATAAATAAATAAATATATATATACATACATAAATACATACATACATACATACATACATACCTAAATAAACAATGTCAAATTATATATGTGCATGTATACAATTTTCATGTTTTATTTATACTCTTTGCAAACTTGATAATGTTTACACAATATTTATATAAAGATTTAATAGATTAGTAATAATATCAATGCCGTGTCTATATATATATATAAAATTTTTATTTAAATTAACGAATTTTTCATAATACTTAAAAAGAGATAGAAAAGCATTTTACATGCTATCATAACCGGAAAATAATTTCACTTTAACAGTTGATTTGCGATTAGCGATTAGCGATTAGACAAACGCAGAACGGCTTCGTTATATTAGGTGCTTGCGTGTATTTTGATTGAAATTTTCACTTGAGAAAGGCACTCATTTGGAATAATGGCTGCAGTCTGTTACTAATCGGAATATTTTCCAACATTTGCTATAACATTTTTCCCATCTTTCTGGCAACGACGGTATTGGTTTAGCAGCAATGCAATCATGGACCCATTCTCACAGTTCTTTAGCAGTTCTTCGAAACCGCGTGTCAGCCAAGCTATGCTGCATCGATGTGAATAAGGGATAATCAAAATATCTATCTATATCTATAGCTGCATACGGCAGAACTTCCCATTCCAGCCGCAACAGGCTGTGTCCTTGACAAACTTTGCAACGTGTGACCGACCGTTGTCAGGCAAAAAGATGGCTTTGCGTCTGTTTACCCACTATTGCTGATCTTTTTTTGCAACAATACATCCTTCAGTTTGCTCAATTTACGTCGGTAGACATGTACGGTAACAGTTTCCTTCGGCTTCAGCAGCTCGTAAGACACTAAACACCTCTCTGATCTCAGCATAACTTTTCGGCCATGAATATTTTGCTTCGGTGTCGATGTGGATGGCTCTTCTGACTGTTTGCGCTTGGGATTGTCGTAGTAGACTCACTCTTCATCGCCAGTCAGTATACGAAAATAATGAATGTCGAAAATGCAATTTTGAACGTTCCATAGTTAGCATCTGTGTGCACCGAATAACTCAATACTACTAAATGGAAAACTTTTATTTTATCTCAAGAAAGGTCAAAATTATCGAATTTAACCGTTGTGTACATTCATACTTCACTCTACTTTATCGATGTCGCTGATTAAAATTCATGCAAGCACCTATTAATTTTCATGATCGACGCGATATTTTAATTCGAACTTTTTTTGTTTATATTCAAAATTTATATCAAACTCTCAGAAAGTGCAGAGGTTTAATTGCCAAAATCAAATCCTTATCCGTTCGATCTACTCCTATGAATATTCGTCTTCTTAGTTAATTATGATTATCGTCTAGTTTCACTTTCAAAAACAGGTTTTTTTTTTTTTAATGGTTTTTGTGCTGGAAAGTCAATGAATGTATCAGGTGTTATAAGTGATGTAATTAACTTGAAGAACGGGTATTTTTTTTTTTGGCGGCATTTATGTAAGTTATTTATAGTCAGTGGAATTAAAGAAAGTTTGATTAACTTATATAGCATCCCCCGTATGATTATCAACTTAAAAGCTTCCCTGTGTTATTCCTCCCCATTGTAGTTCCTATATATATATACATTGTAGTTCCTATAGGTTGTTAATGAAAATGTTGTTACGTTTCCCGCTGAATTTAAGTGCAAAAGTAAGTGCATATCACTGAATTGTGATTTTTTATACCCTACACCATTAGTGTTCACGTTACAGGTCGCCTTGCTTGAGATATTTCGATGAAATTTGGCACAGTGACGTCTTTTGACCCAAGGACGCACACTTGAATTAAATTTCATCAAAATATCCTGAAAATTGCTACTTGTAAGTTAAACATAAATGTGTAGGGACAGAGGTCAGGCGGACATGTGGATAGACAAGCTTAGATCGACATAGTAATAGTTGGGTCCACCTCCAATCCGCATAACTTAACACAAATTGTATAGGGTATAAAAAAAAAAAAATCTCGGCGCGCTGGTGACAAGGTGGTGTTAATAAATTCGAAGCCCTTCCCAAACGTACGACGAACGAACATAATTCAACGCGATCATCAATAGAAAAACATATAAAAGCCAAAGTGTGCACTGGAAGTGATTTTCGAAATATTATTGCAAGATCGTTCGCGGCCTAGCCAGCCATTATTGCGTATGTCTATTAAATTAAGGTCTAAATAAGGGCTATCAGCCGGCATTTGATTCAATGAAATGGAAATAATCCACACTTTGATCAATTGTTTTAAAATGTTTACGAAAGTTTGCTAAGTTCCTAGACATGTTTAATTTTCGTTACAAGTTTATGTTAGTTTTTTGCGGAATTATGCATAGACTCAATATGATGTTTCTATGAAAATGACAGATTTAATAAAATAAATCCATATAAGAATCGCCTAATGCCGATGGAAAACGGAATTTTCCAAAATATTAGGAAAGTAATAAAAATAAGTTAAAGAATTTTGATGACTTCCAGTCGTGGATCTTAGAAAAAGGTCACTGTACACACCTGAGAATTATTACCATGAATATAGTCAGCGAATAAGTTGTGCGATTAAAATCTTAAAGCGTTGCTATCTAAAGCTATCGGCCCACGACCATTGAGTTGATAGTCGAGACTCTTTGTCCGCTCCACGGCCACTCAGACGGACCATCCGAGAATTAATAAACAATTTTTGTTAACAAACGAAGGATTGCATGTGTTTGGTAGGAGAATCGGAATAATGCAGTTTTCCTAAAGCTAGACTAGAGTTGAAGAAGTTTATAAGCAAAGCACTCGTCCAAGCCGAGTAAGTTTAATTGTCGCTTTCAAAGCGAGAAGTCAGTGCGAAGAATTTTGTATTGGCGAACTGAAGCGTTGTTGAAGGCAGATTCCTCAGTAAGTCGGTAATTAACTTGCTGTAAATAGGTTTTTCTAATTACACCGTCCTACACCACTTGTGCTACAGATTATATTAGCTTAGTGTGGTTGTATGTAACACGCAGAAGGGCTTAAGATGGACTCACCTTTTATTATACCGATCGATTCAGGATCGTAATCTGAATTGATCTAAGCCTGCCTGTCCTTCCGAAGTCTGTCCGTCCTGCCCTACGTAAGAATTAAACTTGTACTGCATTAGGTTGCGTTTTGGACCCGCTTCCCCACAAATACGCCTATGAAAAATATGCCTTTATAAGAATTGTTTTAGACAATGTGGTGTAGGGTATTTAATGGTCGGCCTTGCCCGACTTTAATATTCTTTACTTGGTTTATATAAATAAAGTCTACGATGTCTACGAAGAATGATCTGTTCAAGACTTGTAAGACACGTTGTTGCTTGGGTCAGTATTGAAATGTGAATACTTTTTAAATAAATAATGAGAAGTTGTCGCTATTGTCCGCGTATATCCTTGAACAGGGCAATACATACAACTATACATATATGCTCATATCATAGCACGCCATATTATCTTACGTTTATTATCGTAAGAATTGATATAGAAAACAATGACGTACCATATCTATGTCCCTAGTAGTGAGGGTCACAGATTAAGATTCAAAATGAATGGGATCCAGTCGCATTGGTCTAAACTTTAGATAAGGAAAAAACTTTGTGGCGTTTTTTTCATCACAAATTCAAAGATACTTTTCCTATATTTTAAATGTATATATGAATGTATATAAGAATACATGTAAGTCCGAGAGGTGATCTTCTGCCATTTTGCTAATAAAACCGCTGTGACAGCTCCTTATAACTTTTGGAATTTTTGATTGAAATGTTGTTTTGGATTTTTCATAGAGCGAAATAAATGTTAATCGAATGTTCTATGCGGTGAATGCATGCATCATAATTTGCTTATCAAGCACCCTGAACACCCTTTTGGCGAATCATTAAATTTATCGGTGTCCTCGCATTATTGCGATTAATCGCATTAGTTGTCGACAGTACAGTACAGAGTGGAACGACATCCCATCACACCCGATTAACTTACATAGCGCCACTTCGAATTTTATTATCACATTATTGTCATTTGTGACCCGGTTTTCATGCACTTCGACATGATTTCATTTCGTTTCGATAACGATCCGTATACGAAAAATTGGTTCATTAAATTATTCACGTTTAATTCATGCGGTACCAAAATATCGGGCTCCTTCTAGCATCCAGCCTTATGCAAGCAGTTAAAAAGTGCTTTTTGTCAATGCGGTTAAGTGCTGCATTGGCGTCTTTAACTCCGAAATTTCCAGAGTGAAAACGAGTTAATCTTTTAAGTGCCGCGTCAACACGTCAAGTGGTGGAAGTAAGCTTTGATGAGGTAAAGAGTGGCGTTTTTAGAAGTTTGGAAAAAGTTCCAAAACGTAGTTACTTTGGATTTAATTAATGAATGCCATAATGCTTAATGCCCTTAATTCGCTAAGGGCTGTCAGCCCTCAAACGCGTCCTAGTTAGTTATTATCAAAGTAACGCGATTTTAAGGAAAAATAATGCGAAGGTTTTCTTTTAAACCTTGACTTTTGAAAAGTGCGTCTTTTAAAAGTTCTTAAATAAAC
Source organism: Glossina morsitans morsitans (assembly GCA_001077435.1). Classification (NCBI taxonomy): domain Eukaryota; kingdom Metazoa; phylum Arthropoda; class Insecta; order Diptera; family Glossinidae; genus Glossina; species Glossina morsitans. The sequence continues at coordinate 22,970 of CCAG010000051.1, read as the reverse complement.
ATGGTTCTGATAGGCTAATTGACCCGCCCACATTTAATATAATGCTTTGCAGTTTTAATGGATAGATAGATGAATGGGCGGATGAATGGACGGATGGACAGACGAATGGATAGATGGATTGATGGATGGATGGATGGATGGATGGATGGATGGATGGACGGATGGTCGGATGGGTCGATAGTGTGCAAGATTCGCTTTATAGCGATTGTAATTTTTTTCCTTACATATTATCACTTTGTCTTTTCCTAAGTAATTGGGTTTTTTGTTTTTGTTTATTATTTCAACTTTATCGTAGAGTTTCTTCTTTTTTTTTCCACGTTTTTTTGTTATTCAAATGTTTTAATCTACAAATTTCTTATATAACCCAATTTTCATGGATATTGTTTAGTAGATTTTTTGCAGCCGGCCATGAGTTATTGCAATTGTTTGTTTTCTTCTTTTTGGTTTTGGTTTTTCCTTTCTTTATATATATATATATATAATACATACATACATACATACGTATAGGCATACATGTATACATAGATACGTAGGAGTTACTAATGGATTATTTAATTGTGACTTATTTAATTAATTAAACTAACCAATACATTTAAGTAAAAAAGGGAAGAGGAAGAGGAAGAGGAAGAAGTCTATGAAGAAAACCAGCAAACAGCGTAAATAAATTTCATTGAAAATCTCCAGCGCAAACAACAAGCAATCATCATTTATCGCTTACTATGTGTGCAAATAGAGGTAAAGACATCTTTTTTTTATCCGCGCATACATAGCAAATCACAGAATATATATTTATATATGTATATATATATATGCATGTATATATATATATGTATATATATATATATACAAATATATATTTATATAGTGTATGGCATGTTCTTTTTGTTGTTATACTAGATAGAACCAACAAAACATGCCAACGTATATGTTTGTATAAATGTAAGTCATGTTTTTAAACAAAGGTAATTAACATTTATACGTACATTTATATATAAAAGCTAAAAACAAAAATTAAATTCATTACAACTTAGTCTTCAATAGTGAAGTCCCACGGTCGCTGGTTAAAAAGTAAAGTAAAAAAAAAAAATAAATAAATAAATAAATGAATTAATAAAAAATTGAAAATAAAAAAAAAAAAAAAACAAATTAATAAATAAATAAGAAGAAAACAGTTCCGCTTTCTACGTAACACATAAATAAAAATGAATCTCTTTTTCAATTTATTAATAATGACTTTAATGTTAGCGATCGGTATCCGGGCCGATTTACGTTATCGTGGCAATGCCGTGCATCCAGGTTAATTCATCATCGTTAACCTTATCCGAGATATCCATCATACATTCTCGTCTTCCTTTTTCCTTTCTTCCGTTTTTTTTTTTTTTTGCAGATTATCCCGGCCAATGTTATTATGAGGATTTACAGCAACCGATACCCGTTTCGCAATCGTTTAAACCGATAAATCGCGATGGCCGTTGCGAAAGCATTTATTGTCGTAACGATTTCGTTCTGGAAATTGGAATGTAAGTGCATTTTATTATATTTAATAAAAGCATATTGGGCTTACGCTTATAATTCTTAATTGATTTTTATTACGAGATAGATGTCCTCGTCATAACATGCAAGAGACTGACGAGTGTTCGATTGTCAGCGATTTAACAAAAGCTTATCCAGATTGCTGTCCCAAGTATGTCTGCAAGAAGGCCGAAGATAATTTTATATAAAACGAAAAAATATCAAAAAAAGCAATTTATTTATAAACAAAACTAAGAAAGTTGTCGTTTTTTTGAGAAAATAAATATTCATTTTTACAATTGTTGTTAAAAACAAAATAGATAATAAAAACATAATGAATCTCCTTTAAAGGTCTATATATATATATATATATATATATATATATATATATATATATATGCTCGATCGAACGAATGTTTAATAGATCTCATCATCTTCTGTAATTAGAATCCGGTTTATGAGGGAGCATAACAAACGACTTCTATGTGCCATGTTGCGCCTTCACAATAGATTAAGGAAAAAGTTCATGGCGCTTTTTTCAGGAAAATTCAAGCAAATTTTTTTTTATTTTCTTTTTAGAAATATTTTTAGCCCATTTTCAGTAAGAAAATTTTGTCTGTATAAAATCCATCCAATCGCCATCATTACAGAACTTTAACGATTTCGGGCGAAAAACTGAACGGAATGACTTTCACAGGTAATTTTTGGAAATTACCTTTGTACGCATGCGTAAGTAAATGAATTCTGTACGCAATTGTCATCTTTCATACGCATTGTATGACTTCTATTTAACACATTTACTAATGTCAATGTGAGATTATTAAGGCTTTACTGTTCCCAACTCTATATATCTCAGGGGATATCTGCTTTCTAAGGTGTTTAAAAAGGCATCCATCCCTTCGTTAGTGCTTATAAAAGTTGCGTAAGTTTTCGCTGATTGTGTATTCAGGACCGATCGGTAAAATATATCCATATATGCATGAGATTATTAAGGCTTTACTGTGCAAAAGGCCACGAACTGTTTTCCCAACTCTATATATCTCTCAGCGGATATCTGCTTTCTAACGTATTAAAATGGCATCCCTCCCTTCGTGAGTGCTTATAAAAGTTGCGTAAGCTTTCGCTGGTTGTGTATTCAGGACCGATCGGTAAAATATATGCATACAATTTTTAAACAGTTTTTTGAACATTTGCATCAAGCTTTACAACAATATCTGCTACGAAGTTTAAATTATGGTTTACTATTTATGGTATACGGATTACAATCACCTTCAAAGTTGGTTGGTTGATCTGTGACCATCAACGAGTAGCATATACGTCAATCTTAGCCTTTCTGTCGCAATATCTGTGATCTTCTGTGCATCAAGAATATATACACTTTACGAGAGCTTTGTCTGATCAAATGCAAACGTAATGGAAAATTGAAAAACATCTCTCTTCCGTGCGCTAAGTACAGGTAAAATCGTAAAATCGTAGGTCGTAACCTATACGCATTTTCGATCAGTTTCAATACAAGTCACAAACTTGCATTCAAAATAGAAGCATAAGCACTATCTTCGAAAGTCGCATAACTCGGTTCGAGTCAATGATAACTGCCCTTGCTAATTATGTCATTTTGCGAATTGAAATCCACTTTTTCATTTCTTGCATACAAATTTACATCGACATCGGCTATAGTTAGTATACTATCAACGATAAGTACGGATTTCCTGTTTTTCAATTTTCCAACTATTTCCACAAATAAGTTCCTATAGGAACTTACGCCAGTACCCATCTATCACAACAATATGTACTAAGTCTAATTTTTATACTTTACACTGGGTTGTGGTACAAGGGTATATTAAGTCTGCACGGATGTATGCAGCATCCAGAACGACTTGAGATGGACTCATCCTTTTATTATATCGATCGATTTAGTATTGCAACCTGAATTGATCAAAGCTTGTCTGTCCGTTTGTCCGTCGGATGTCTGTCCATGTAAATTTTTGTTTAAGCCACAGGTCGCAATTTTTGAGATATTTTGATGAAACTTAGTACGCGGCCGTGTTTTGACCCGAGAACGAATGCAATTGAAAATGATTCGTATCAGTTCAACTTTTCGCCCGCTTCCTATATACGGCTTTATTTTGAAAAGTCGATACAAAGATAACTAGGATAGGATAGTTTAGGATATTAAGCGGACGGCCGTGTTTTGATTTCATTTGCAGTGTTTTCACTTGTTCGATGCCAATTTTTGTAATAATAATGGACGGGCATAATATTCAAGCCAGTTACAACTGTTCGAACTTTCAAAAATACGACAATTCTCGGCATAAACGGTTACTATGCACATTTAGCAAACTGAACGATCTTAACTAAAAACATACGTTACATGCTTGATTTATACCCAAGAAGTTCATTATCCCTGCTTTTAGGTCAAAACTGAAAGTCATCTAAGTTCTTTTAATGATTTTAATGATTATTGGCCATGAGTTTATTCGGTTATATTTCAGCTTTAGCGACTGTCTAAAAAGCATATCACCGACACTTTCATCGCATAATTCAGCTTCGTGCGTACGTTACGAATGTCTCATGATTATTTTCTTAAAGTTTCTCTCTCACTTGATCTTACATTCCATGTGTTTACCACATGCACCACAAGCAAAAGCGAAAGTGAGCGAAATCTATTGGAATCATTGGCGTTGAATGATGAGTACGTTTCGGTTACACGAACAAATTTTCTCGCTCTTGGCTTTTTTCTTGTTGTTCTATTGTTATAAACGAGTGTACATCATGTTCGATCTTAAACTTGATCTGTGACTATCACAGGAAATATATGCAGACGATGCAATATATTTAGAGAATGTATTTACAAGATGTTGCTATTAATGCAAGAGAGGTCAACAACTTGACTTGAAACTATTATCCACTTATATGAAGGACTAATCTTTCAAAGCGAAAAAATTGATATCCTTTGGTCAGCCTGTACGCATATACGTATGTGGAAACTTAAAGATTTGAGAATTTGTTAATTTGTAGCCTTCCAGGGCAATGCTAGAAGGAGGTGGAGCAGGTGAAGGCGGAGGCGGAGGCGGAGGAGCTTAACATAATAACACAACGTGTAACCGATATATATATTTATTATTAACTTTTATGCAATATCGAGAGACAATATCGTATTTGAAGATATACACGTTAGTATATGTGAACGACGTCTAAGTGTTAAAAGATTCGATCTAAGCCTAATAGAAAATTCTTGATGAAAAAGTAACGAAAGTAACGAGAAGAAAATGTTGTGTTGTGATCTAATCACTCTAACCTAACTATGTAGTGTCTTTATATATATTGTATATGTAGTGTATATATGTATGTGTTTGTGTACATATATATGTTACGGTCACTTCGGTTATCATTTTTATTATTATTATTATTACTGCTGCCCCTGATGTTGATGATATTTGTTATTGTTGTTGTTGTTGTTGTTGTTGTTGTAATTGCATTTAATTTTATTAATTAAATTCGAAAAGTCACTTACATGCATCTATCTATCTATCTAAGTTTGTATTGGTGGTGCCGCATATAAATACGACTTGATTTCGAAATTTTTATTATAGTTTACCGAATATATTTAAACCGTTTAAGACGAAATTTCAATTTAGAATTAATTTAGAAAAAACAAAAAAAACAAAAAAACAAAAAAAAGGCACGCAAATAAAATAAAATGAAATCTTTAATAACAAGCAGTTTAGTGATTACAGTTATATGTCTGGCAGTTTTCGTTGGGCAGATGTCTGGTAAAATGAATCAAATTTTATAAGAAATCTTTCTCTCTCTATGCTTTTACTTACTGTTTACTTTGTTTAGCCACCACTGAGCCCGTTTGCTCTTATGTCAATTCGCAAGGTGAACGAGTATTTTTAAAGTATTTCCCCTTATCTAAGAAGGGCGAGGATTATGTGGATTTCGATAGTAGCGGTAAATGCTTGAAACGTGCCGTCTGCAATGAAAAATATGAGACCAAAGTCGAAAAGTAAATGAAATTTTTTTTTTTTTTTTGATTTTTAATTAACTTTTTCTTTCTTAATCTCTTCATATTTGTTTCCTTCATTTTCTTGCAGTTGTGCCGAGTACACCGTGAATTGTGAAAATAAAAGTCACTATAAAGGTGTGTTTCCCGCTTGTTGTACAAAATGTTAAATTATTTGTCTTTACTCTCGTTTCTATAAAATCTTTTCTCAATAAAACAAATTATTAAGAATTTTACATTCACTAAGCGTTACATTTTTAATTGGCCTTATGGAGCCATATGCAGAAGCTGTGCAATGGAGAATTGATAAAAGTGCTGCGCATGCCCGGCTTCTTTTCTACGAAAATTCTCGCCACTAGTCACCTAATACGCTACAAAGGGGGGAAAAGCGAACAGGGGAAGGGAAGGGAAAGGAAGAAGGGGATGGGCAGGTGTTATTATTATGCTATTACTACTACTAGTGTCTAATAAAATTGTTGGCACAATTCATACATATTTTCCCAAACCAATAAGCAGTCTTCGGTGATCTTTAAACTACGCAACTGCCTCCTTAGGAAAAATTTATATGGAACATTATGACGTTTTATTAATAATACATAATAAAAGGTCGGCCATCATTTCGATTCACTCACTACACTTTACTTCACGATAAAATAATAAAAAGTACATTTTGTTATAGGCGTGCCGGTCGTGGCAGCCCTTAATTGAGATAAAGTTTAACAAGTAGACCAATGCGGTCCCAAATTTGATCTAACTGACCTTAAGATCTACTATTGTGAAGCAATCTTCATCATCAAATTTTAAAGATTACGAATTTGCTATGTGAAGACTTGCTTTTCGCATGGGGTCCAAAATTGGCTCATCTGATCTAAATTGTTTTGCATCAACTTTGTATGACGAAATACTATTATCCAGCGATTTTTGTGCGATTTTTGTCGGGGAAAGTTTTAAAAATTGGAAACATTTTGCAAATGATAATTTTCTCAAAATAAGGCGTTATATCGAGAATGCCCCCAAAATTAATCCGATTCAATATGTTTTGAACGGTAGTCGGGTCTAGGACAAAATCTATCAATACAGGATTCAAAACATCTCAAAAATTGCACATTAAATTAACATATATAATACATGTTCAGATATCAGAAAGACGGACAGACAAGCATAAATTATTTTAGAAAATAATTCCGACTCGTTCAGTACGATAGAAACTAGGTTTACCTTAAGCTCTTTTAGATGTTGCATGCGTATGCATTAGGTACCGTATACTAAAAACGGTGTAGGGTATAAAAAGCAACAGCTATCACCTTGAAAGTAGGCCTCATCATGCTTGCGATGAAATGCCAGCATAGCGCGCTGAGTGAAGAGTGGCTTTTATCTCTTTTCATGGTATGGTCTTTTCATTCTTTCAATTGCTTTAGAGCATCTATCTCGAAAGAGTATTTTTATGCTCGGAAATAAGCAAAAGTCGGATGGATGGTGGGTGCAGTGTTTGTTGGTTCACTTTGTTGAAAAATGTCACCATCTGGCTCGCAGAAAATATCCGTCTGGAATATAATAGAAATGTTCACAAAGCCAATTTAAAAGTTCGTGACTAAATCGTTCGAGTGACGCGGGCGCGCTTTGGACAACAAGACAACTTTGCTTTATTAATTATTAATTATAATTATTAATGACATTATATAGCGATATGTACAATAATAGTTACTTAGTATATTGGTATTAAGGTGGCAATAAGGACATAGAGTCTCTACAGTTGTGAATAACGTTAACATATATACCGTGTTGTACAGGATTGGATCAAGGCATAAACACAGACTATAAGTTATAAGTTAAAGAAGACCTTAATGGCCACTTTCAACACTCTCGGGGATAAAAATCGTTTTAATACGGAGTGGTAACGAATTCCACAACATTATAGCGTTAACCAAGAATAGTCTGGATTATCATGAATACTTATGCTCAGGCAGGATTAACTCCGTTATTTGTTTAGATGAAGGCAAACAACATATTCTCACATGGATATCGTGGTGTTCGAGTGCGAACGAGCTTATGAAGATTGACTACAATTCTGATGTTAAGGTACCTTTGAACATCCGAATCCAAAATTTTTCATATTCACGTTTATTAAAAATATATCTAACCGAGTTATTAGCAATACCCTGCAACATATTGCTAGAAACTTGGTCTAAACTACCATATACGCTCGCACCATAAAATATAAATCGCCTCAATTTACTGATGGTAGGAACATGAGATGACGAAACCCACAAAATCCTGAGAAGGTTTTTGATACGCATTATTTCAAGGGCACAGAGGGTCATCGTGGAGGGTGCAGACTTCCCCATCACGCAGTCAGCTACTCAGGAGGTCTAGTGCACAACTAGTAGGTGGTGGGAAGGCTAAAGATAGTGTAGTATGATGGATGCCTGGCATGAGCCGGGTTGATTACTTCTCCTAGTACAATAAATCCAAGGGAGAGAATAGTAGGCATGACTTCCCCGGACATATGGAAAATTCGAAATGCATATGTGGAGTTGTGGACATAATGACACGCGCATGCCGATAATTCTAAAGAATCCACATAGGTCATGTTGTCGGCTCGCAACGTCCCAAGTATTCCGCTTAGGCGGGTAGACCTGATCGCATTGGTTGAACTGCGATTGGTGCTTGCCAAGATCCTTCGGGGCGACGCTTGCATAATGACATACCATGTAAAAACTTCGGCTGGTATGTCCAAATGTGTGAGGCCTGACCGGTTGGGTGCGGCTCTTCAGGAAGTACTCGTGATGGCTGTGATCATCCCCAAATACGGGGGCATTAAATAGTTAAAGGTGCTTGATACGTCTCGTTCTGTCCAGATGGGAAGGTTTGGACCATACCCGAACTTTCAATCAGTGCTTGGAATAGGCCCTCTCTCCTGCAGGATTGTCTCGCAGGGCTGAGAGGTGCCCACTTCAACTATATTAACTGCCAATGTTTCTAGGGAACTCGTCTGATTAAGGCTTCGCGCCAGATGCAGACGTTACACATCGATATAATCTGATACGCGGGACCACAACATCCGCCATTCCGCGCAGGCACGAGGGATAGATCTACGCGTCATCAGTAGACAAGTTAATATTAAGCAAGATACTATAAGCGTTGGCCTTTTTAGAGCTGTACCTCGGCTTGATTGGCACAAGGTAAATTCTCCAGCTGCAAGTGCGGTCAAATCTGATCAGTTGCTAACGATTGCAGGACTTTTGATAGAGCAAGAAGAATACCGATTGGACGTAAGGATGAGTTCTTACCCAACAGCAGTAATTATCGCCCCTTTCCAGCTGTCTTCACTGCTGCGTTCTTTTACGATGAAAGGTGAGAGAACAAGAAGAACTTTAATTTAAAGCTCGATCAGCCTCGGTCAGTGGCTAACTGGTACGATCACTTGACAGCCGCAAGTAAAGTTTCAAAATGATCGCTATTTTTCCATAATAGAAATGCTTCTTGCATGCATTCAAAGTGGATGCGGACCGCTGTGGAACCCTAACTAAATATTTCTTAATTTTTATATACAGTTTTGAAGTGCTGGATACCGTATGATCCCATGGTAGGTACCATGGTGAATAAAACTTTTGGTCTTGTTGGTATAAATGAAGTTTTTTGTATTATCAAAGACCACTCGGTGACTTTATGTCGAATTTATTCAGTTTTCAGTTTTCAGGGAACTTTCCATTTAAGTTATAATTATAATCGATAGTTAGAACGAATACATTGTCAGAGAAATGATTTTAAAAGATTTGTTTAACGTTGTCTTTATTTTCCTTTATTATAAACAAAATTCAAATGAATAAAGAACTTTTAAGGAAAATGCTTTTATCTTATTACCAAAATATCTCCAAACATGTGATAGTCTGCATAGCTGTTCCTTGCTGTTTTATTAATCATCATAGTTTGAAATATATATATATATATATATGTATAGATGTCCAGATTGCCTGCCTCTTCATTCTGTGAAACAAACTTCAATTTTAGTTTTTTCTCTATAATAACTTGAGCAGGTTCTCGTATTACGCTTCTCGGTCTTTTCGCAAACAAGTGCTGGACAACAATAGGGATAAGCCGCAGTATCGTCCGTTACAATCGTACAATCATCGGTCTCTTGCATATTGTGACGTGGGCAACTGATCGAATTAAGAAAGCGAATTAAAAGAATTTTCTTCGTCTGCTTATTTTTGTTTAATTTGTTTCATTACAAGAGCACTTACAAATTCATTTCCAAAACTAAATCGTCGCGACATGTAGTCTTTTCACAGGCACAGAGATTGGTAGGTTGAAATACTCCATTGACGGGCAACACGATTGAGTACTTCTCATAATAACATTGACCCGGATAATCTGTGCGAATTTCAAAACTAATTATTTAAAAATTCAAATTTCAAAAAAAAAAAATGTATTTTAAAGCAGAACCTGGATGCGTGGCATTATGATAGATGGCACCTTGAGCTGAAATACTCGCAACCGTTACGCTGACAACGATTAAGGAAATTAATAGCAATTTCATGATTTGATTGATTTAAAAAAAAACACAAACAAAACAAAAGAACGCGACCAAAGAACACCTTCTCCAATTCAATATTGAAATTTTTTATTCAGTCATCTATCCATTTATAGTGGTTTTTGTGGGTAACGTTTCCGGAGTAAATAGCGTTTCGAGTGTTAATTTCATTACAAGAGATCCTCGAGATAATGATCTGAGTGCAAAAACAATAATTAGATACTTCCGCCCTACTTCTCCGACTATTTGTATGAGTGTAATAATTGCGTATACTAGAATATCGATCGTTGTAATCTAATCTTAGAAACTTTCATGAACTCACAGACAGACAGACTCATAGTTCGGTGCAAAAAAAGTAATAACCACATTACGATCGAAAAAAGGGCTAACTAATAAGAATACAAATATTCGAAGACATTGTTAACCATATGTTGATATATTAGAAATACGAAAAAGCCAATAAAACCGAAGGAATTAGTCTTGGAATTTATTTCTCTATCTAAATTAATTGTAATAATAATAATAACAACACTTTTTTTCGCCAATGAATAGAACAAGTGAGAAAATTAAATTCGATCGGGACCGAATTTTTTATATCCATAACCGTTTACCGCAAAGAAAGAACAAAAGAAGTAGACGAACAAAATTTTCGTGTTTGCAGCTGATTTTTTCTATTTTCAAAATAAACGGTTTTATCGTATAGGCATGTGGACTTTATAAGCATGTCCTTTGAAAAGTTCAGGTCAATTCCAAATTCTTTTGCAAATTTTTACGCGATATCTTCATTTTCGCTAACGGAAGAATGTTTACCACAAATACTACAAAGTTACGCCAACAGACAGATGGACAGACGTACATTCGGACATGTTTAGGTGCATTCAAGAGTTGGAATTGGACAAGAATTTGTATACTAAATGGGACTTTTGAAGTTTGTTTGTACGCGTTATAAAGGTAGTGCAAAAAATAATTCAATTTTGATACACTATAATATTAAGTAGGCATGGTTAATTTTTTCCACTTTTGCGCACAAATGCTACAGCATCGCCCATAGAATATGTGTTCAAGTTTTTGCACATTTACTTCCTATAGTTTATGAGTGATGAGCAACAAACCAATTTTTTATTCCTTTCGAAGAACAGAGGTGTTCTCAGTTTACTTGGTGATGTGAGTGTGTTCTTCAACCGATTTGGCCCATTTTCAATGCCAATCTGCGTGCAAGAACTTCCAATCCTTCTGCCACATTTCAAGTCGATAGCTTCATTTTTGCGGCCAAGAGAATGCTTACCACAAACATTACACAGATGGACAGACGATCTGCTAATCAAGAATATATATACTTTGTGGGGTTTCTGATGCCTGCTTCTGGGCGTTGCAAACGTTTTGACAAAATGATATATATGTTTAGTAAATTATTCCTACAATATAATTTTTTTTTGTTTATAAAAAATTCCTTCATATTTCTGTATATGAAAATTTTCATTGAAATTTGTCGAAGCAGTTGGCGAACATAACATTCAGTATTCTTTAATATCAAATAAACGATCCGAGGAAAATAAATCTTCGCACTGTTCGATTTTCTTCGAAAATACGCGCTTTTATGCACATCATAGCATATATATATATGTATGTATATATATATTTATATATAACAATATGTATTATACAATATGTACAATAAGCTTTTTTAATATTGTCTTTATTTGTTTAAATGCAGTTAACACTAAAATAAAACCTACAATGTTATGCCCGCTACAAGGCATATATATAATACATGCGCGGATACATGGCCGAATCTCTTGTACCCATCGCAGTGTTAACCTAAAAAATACAAAAAAAAAAGGAAAAAGAACTCAATTTTCATGCTTTATGATATTCAGTGGGCGCGGCTGATTTTTTTCATTTTCAAAATGAAAATTTTCGTAGCATAGACGTGCTTAAGTCATTTCGTGCACAGTTACGCAGCTAGACAGATAGATAGACGAAAATACGCGCATAGTTAGATGAATTCCAAATTTGGAACCGGCCAAGAATTTATACACTTTATGGGGGCGAGTCTTTCGATCGATTCGACCAGTTTTCGATACGCATTTACGTGCAAGAACTTCAACTGTTTCTGGTAAATTTGAAGTCGAAAGCCAAATTTTTGCGACGAGGAAGTGTTTGCAACAGACATTATACAGACGGACAGACATACATGTTTGAATCGATTTAGAATTTGATGCTGATTAAGAATATATGAAAGAAAGTTATAATCAGCAAAAAAACAATTTCTCACTCCTTTTGAAAAGCAGAGGCGTCCTCACTTTACGTAGTGCTTTAGTGTTTAACTTTTTAATTCAAACCATTCTCACTGCTTATCGATAAGAATTGTGAGTGTTTATGAGATGTACGTGTAATTGAAACGCCAATTAAATATCAAGCAACGGTAACCCTATACACATTGACTTTCAGCGATTCTCAAATGAAAATTGCCGTTTTGTTTCTCTCCCCGCCTCTCTCACACTCTTTTACTGATAAGGGTTACTGTTAAGTTGCAATGCAAAATGACTTACTGATAAGGGTTATTGATAAGGGTTACTGTTAAGTTGCAATGCCGTCGGCAAAGGGTTACTGTTAAGGGTTATTGTTAAGCTGATGGCAAAAAACAAAAAACAGCTGATATTCTCATATCTCGACAGCCGTATGTGTTGATTTTACTTGTTTCATTCCATTATTCCACATCTGGTTGGTTTGTGTCCGAAATTTTCAAGCAAAAAGCTTGTTGCTCGGTTGCCAAGCTTATGCATGTTTGCGATGGCTTAGGGGTTCATTTGCAACTGGGTTCTTTACCGGTTGTGGGTGTGGCTCTGTGCTAATTGTGTACATGCTTTTTTTTCTTTTTCTTTTTTTTTTTCCTTTTATTTGTTTTATTGTACTTATACTAAGTTTTTTAATAATAATTAATTTAAGATTTACTTTAAGAGTCATTTGAACTCGACTGTCTTTTATTTAGTTGAGTTTCTGTATAAGTGTAATAAATAAATAAATAAATAAAAAGCTTGTTATTGTTCCTTCCAATGCAACAAAGAAAATATACATAAAGTAGTAAATTATTTTAAATAATTCGCCTTTTAACGCATTAAAATCATAACTTAGCGCATATTCTCTTAAAAACACAGAATTTTGAATGCTTCTGCTTTGCAAACGTTTGAAAGAATGTGACGTCATATCAGGAAACTATTAACAGAATCTCTGCTCATTCAAATAATGAGAGTGAAAGAGCAAGTAGTTATGTTAATTGGGAGCGTTACTATTGTTATTGCTAATAGAAACATAAAGATTACTAGTTTGAATTTTGGAGAAAACGTTGGACTACCTTGTTATTTCAATGATGAAAACGAAAGAGCAACTATTTAAATGACTGACAAAAATTGCTGACATTTTAACGCTTCTTATAATGAACTATATCTTGGGTGCTCTGTACATTTAGTTCTCTCTGGTTTTTGGGCATAAAAATTTACTGCAAAAATGTACAATTTCTTAATGGAATGGAACGAAATCGAAAATTACAACCGTCTACAAAGATTGTTGTATTTGCTATGCTGCAACCATGCTGAAACATTGGCATAACTAAAAAAATTTCTTCAATTAGTGTTATTTTTAAAAAGTCCACATTTTTATTTTTCGTATTTACGTTCAACTAATTTACAAACCTGAACATCATTTTAATATTTACTATTATTATTTAAATTTAATTATTAATTAATTACATAGTTCCTTTAATATTTCCCTAGTATTACTTTCGTGTAAGACTTTTTCAATACAAAATTATTAATTCTAATTAAAAGACACTAAATATTGTTTAACGTCAACAATAAAAAAAGTTTTTTATGGGAAAGGGTACACTTGCATATAAATCAACGGACTAACGGAATTAATGATATTTCCAAAATGCATAGTTTCCTCTTTTAGTTTAATTTTGTATTTATATATTTTTGCATGTTATATTGTTTTCATTCAATTCTAAATTTTATTTCCTTACTCACAATTGCGAGTATTTTGTTTTTAATTTTGTAAAATTAAAAGATATTGATAATGCATTTTATATATGTACATATTGATTAGGTTTCATTATATGCCATCCCTGATTTTTTGTAAGTATTCTCTCTCATTTTTCTCATTCCCAAATTTATTGAAACGGTTGATAATCTGTGCTTTTAGGGATTTCTAGGATTTCATTATGATAACACAACATAAATCAATGCAACACATTGCACTAAATATGAATGCGATGAAAAACGTTGGCAACCATATTAACTATTGCATGTAGTTCAATACTCCTACTTGGTAACATTTATGCAGGTATTGCTGGCATTGTTTTTGTAAAACTTTGCTGCTCTGAGAGAAGATTTCTTTGATTACTCGGCAATATTCGATCCCGTTTGTTATTGTAGAATTTTACTCAGAGAGGAGATTTCTTTCATTGTAACCATTTCAATCATTTTCCATTCTTTTTTTTTTAGTGTATTTTTGAATTTGGAACTGTAAAGAATGATGCACGCGAGGGAGGACAATGCAATGATTGTAAAAACAAACAAATTTAATCGATTTTGCAAGAATTTCACTTTAAATAATGAACGAAAAAGAAGCAACAATTTTAAAAAAATTGCGTTATGTTCCTTGCGTGAGTGAAGACGACTGTGCCTCAAATAATTGTTGTCTTTTTAAGTGAACAATAAACAAACAAAAAAAAAAAACAAAAAACAAAATAAAAAATTACCAACATATTTTACTAGTATAAGAAAAGTAATATAAATTTAAGTGCTGAACTTTTTTAATTTATTACAATGTGTTTGTGTGCATTTAAAGAATGAAATAAGAAATAATTGAACGAAAAAGTAGAACTAAAGATTTTCGTCGGCATTTATTTAATCAATTCAATTATTATCGCGTACATGTAAAATTGATAATTTGTGCAAACGAAAAAAGGCACAATTTTATATATATATATATATATATAATGCCTATATATATACATAATACATATATATATAAATATGTGTATGTGTATATTATATTATCGTATTAAATGTATATTTCGGATGAACTGTAGCTGCATACCTATATAATATCTTCACCAAAGTCTACAATACGTTGATACACTAACTGCAGGCCGCTGAATTTTGGTCTTTTTAGGTTGTGCGAGTGTTATTTTTCCTTCGTGAAGCATATTACATTCATTAGTGGCTATTGCCGTCATTGCATCGAACGATAAGCCGACAAGCATTAAATGCAACAACAATAACAGCAATAATAATGAAGTCGTGGTGAGTGACGCGTAATATACATATATACATATATAATATATATACATATATATATATATATATGTATAAGAGATTTTTCAACAGTTTTTTGTTGTGCTAAAGCCCAGATATATGTTCATTATTATTATAGTAAAAAAAAGCATATTTTATAGTATCAACGGGGGCGTTATTTGAGGATATTTGGAGGAAATAAAAAAAAAGTTAAAATTAAAAAAATCCTTTTACTTTTTCTTTTCCTTCTTTCGGCTCAATCACGTTGCTTTTCATATGGTTAATAGGGTTACCGAATTTATTACTTTTCGAAGTGCATTAATGCACTTTCAAAAACTTATTACGGGGTCCATAGCATATTTTTGCTCTAGCTTTTTCTCCTAGAGAAACTAATTTTATGACTAAATTGCTTTAAGTAATAGTATCTGAGGCTATTGGCTTTATAGAGAACTCTACCGCACTTGAGACCACGACCAATGAGTTTTCAGTCGAGATTTTTTGCCTATTCCGCTCTTCAGGCGAACGAACTATTTTTAAAAATGTCTTTTTTTTTTTTATGAGCAAACAGTTCGAGTATATATGTATAACTAATCATCCTTTTATAATAAGCGCATCCTAATATACATCCATCGGTATGGAAAAAGATTGATTGAATTAAAAAAACTGCTATTAAGAAGAATAACATATGCTAAGCAGATTCCTACAAATATATAAAAACGAAATTAAAAACAATTAGCGAGAGAATACCGAAGATTGTGTTGGAAGTGATTGAGAGAGTTTTTAGTCTGCTACCTACTTGGCGATTGCAAATTTCAGAAAAAGAAAATTGTTTGCTTTTGAATCTAGTGCGGGACACTAGAAAAACAAAGCTAGGTTTACATGGAATAGATACATGGACATAACGTGAATGTCACGAAGTAATCATTAGGGGATGAAATTTTATTTTCTGAAAGTATGCGCCCGATATCACATGGAAAAGTGGAACATTTTCGACCGGGTGGTCATATATATATATACATATATATATATATATATATAAAAAAAGAAAAAAAAAAAAACGACTACCCATGGAAAGCCAAAACTTTGTTAGGAAGCAAAATAATTTGTGTACATGTATGTGTATAGGCGATAACGTTAAATAACTACATTTTGCCACCTCCCTCGATCCTACGTCGCATTGCTTGAAGGCCCCTGTCCCTTTACTTATCTGTTAAATAAGCAGCTCTCTAGAATTTTTTTTACGGGAACAGAATTGGTTTTACATTTTTTTTCACAACTCGACGAGTTCGAGACTTGGCATTAGCAAGCTCGGTTAACAGATGCGTCTGCATTTGTTAAAAGATTGACTATATCCCTGTATTATAAAATGATGGCCTTCAAATAGTAGAACTTTTACTCGAAGACTTTCGGCTAAATCTTAGGGTGTTTTCCTACGTGTTCAGGTCGAAACATATTTAAATTGAATCAAAAAATGTCTTGGAAATAGCAGGCGAACAAGAATTAAGTATGTAACTAAGTGGGTAAGTGGTTTTTGGCTCGTATATTTCTCCAAAGGGTGCTATTTACATGTATAAAAATATAATCTGAATTATATATGATTTACGAATATTACAGATTTGACCCAAGCATAATCTATATATATGTATATAACTAGTTTAAGGTAAAGATGATTTCTTATAAATTCTTAGGTGGTGTCCGTTTCATTTCGAGCGATTTAATCTGTTAGCGGGACGAGTCTTAAAGCTTTTTTATTTCTATTCTCTGTAAATGAATCGAAATTAAAGAAAACTTGCAATCTTTTTTATACCTTTCTCTTTTTGCATTGAAATGGCAACTCTGTCATTTTATATAACGCTGGTCTGAATGGTTGTTTTTTTTTTTTTGTTGTTTTTTCGTTTTTGTGTATTTTTATGATGTTTTACAATTTCTTTCCAAGAACTTACTATACAAAGTTGTTTTGTTGCGTTTTGTTGTTGTTGTTGTGGTTCGTTTGTTTTTGTTTGTCATTTAGGTATTTGTTGCTGTGCGTATGACCCTGTCTTGTGACTTCTGATAGTTCTCGTTTCATGTTTACTATCATTTCAACGTAAAGCAGCGTCGTTTGGTATGCTAAGCGCATTATGCGCTTCACAATGATAATACACTGATACGCACAATATGAAGGCTTATAAAAATGTGATAAATTTCGAATGTAAAATGCCATCGTCGAAGTAAATTTATTGTATTATTATGAAGAATTTTTTTTTCTTTCATTTATTCATTTTTTTTTTATATCAAACTCATCATTATAAGTGATTTTTATGGTAACTATAGTTGATAGGTATATAGATATTTAAGGATATCATTAAATCGGCTTAAGCTAAATACAAAGATTGCCTTTTTTTCATTAAAAAGGAAAAGAAAAAAAAAAAGAAAAAACAAAACAAAATAAAAATTCAAGTTTTGCTGCTGTTCATGAATATGTATGCATGGGTTTGTTGTGTCGTCTAACTTTTATCAGTTGATAGGTGCGCTGTTTATCTGTCACCACACTAAAAGCATTTTAAATCTTACTTAAAAGCTTCTTAAGAGCATAGTAAGCCTTTTTTTCTTTTATTATTATTATTGGTTAAACATCTTCTCGCTCGTCGGCGACCGCCTATCTCTACGCTCCTCAATAACCATCATCTTATACTTATAATACTTTATGGTTAATGAATACATAAATATTTATGCTTTTTTATTTTTAAAATTTGGGTTTCTTATCTAAAAAATATATGGTTTTTTTTTTTTGTCTTTGTTTTTCAAGTTAATTTGCATAATAAAATTAATTGAAAGTTAGAAATTTAAAAAAAAAAAAAAAAAAATGTATTCACATTAATATCATTTAGATTTTTATTGTTTATCCAAAATATGTGAGTGAGTCGTTAATACAGCTGCACACGTTAGCTTTATATCTCGTGTCAAAATTTAATTTATATATTGTTCGCGGAATTCATTAAAATCCATTTATAACTTATATTAACGTTATTTTTACAGGCGTGGTAAAATAATAGATATACTACTACACTATATATGTAGGTTAGAAACAAGCAAAAAAAAAAAAAAAATAGAATAAAATCTTCAGAGATGTCAGTTAGTTACACATTATCTTCTAGCGTTTGCTGCCATAAATCCAAAGTTTGATAAAAAAAAAAAGTGAAATACGTGGAATTTCAAATGTTGAAAACACAATTTTTTTTTTCTTTTTTATTAATGAGTAGCAATTTTTCTTTTAAATATATATATATATATATGTACATATTGGTGCTCAAAGTATATTTGCGGCAAGATTTTTTTTTTCTTTTTTGCATATTTGAACTATATTTGAGAGCATAACTTTTATTATAGGCTTTGTAGACTTTTTCGATCATTTCATTTGTCTCTTCCGATATTAACAAAGTATCGTTCTTTCCAGTATGAAAGAAGCCATGTCCGGAGGTCCATCGAGGTCGAGAGATCATAAAATTGCTATTTGTTGTGGAAAATTAATGAGCGAGTATTACGTTGCCATCAAGAGGAAATAACCATCGTGTTTGTATTGAGGAGAAGGTGTACCTATCGGCAAGCAACCATGATCTACTATTGTGTTCAAAAATTATGACCAATTTCGTTTTGGTTTTTTTTTTTTTGGCAATCAATTTATTATTCCAAATATATTTTGTCTCCCCTAAGACATTAAACGCTTATGCCGCCAACGTTTTTTTCTATTCTCGATCTGCGGAATGGCCTTCAAAGCTTTCTGCAGACTCCCGGATTGGTCGTTTGAGTTTTGGAAAATAGCCAAAAGTCACATGGAACTAAATCAGATGAATACGTTGGCTATGGGTTGAATTGTGAGATGACGGATGATCGTGATCGGATTATCGAGAGTTGTCTTTCCACAATTTCGGCCTGTTTTAGCGAACATCTTCACCCAAGCGTGGCATAACACTCAAATAATATTCCTTGTTAACAGTTTGGCCTCGCCGGAAGGCATTCACAGTGCGCCACAACACCACAGTAATCGAAGAAAACCGTTAACCTCATCGGCATTTTGAAGCGGTTTTTTTCGGTTCACCTTTGATTGATCGATTATTTCCGAGTCTTATGCGTAGATCCAACTCTCATCTTTTCTAACAATGCGTTCCACAGCCCGTTGATAGTCAGAAATAATCTTCTCACACACATTGTAACAATCGAGAGAAATTCCTTGTTGCGTTGTATAACACCAAGCGCAACTGAAACTCTGATGACATTTGTGATGTGAAGTTTGGCACACTTGTCTCTCACAGTGCCACCAATTTAAATAAAAAAAAAAAAGAGTATATCTGATATTCGATATATTCGCAAGGCTAATATTGGTCTGGTGACTATTGGTGGTGGTTGGTGAATATTGGTCTTATTTTTTGAAAAGGTAACAGAGCCTTCTTCTCCGATCTAATTTGACAGATACTTATTTCTGTTTTCGGAGGTCGTTCAATATTTGCAAGTAGCCCCTTTCAGTGACACAGTAAGAAATAATTCGAGCGAAATTGTAAAGCAAACCTTCTTCTTCATTGACAAAGCGAGCGATGTTTTTCTTAATTTTGCATCTCTTGTTTCGTGTTTGTGTGATTGCGTACATATGTCCAAAAGTTCATTTTACTTCGAGAAAACATTTCATTGCATTGAATGCAATGAAGCTCTACATGCTCTTAATAAACAAAAAAAAGACAACAACTATCAAAAGAGTTCCGATGAATGCTGAAAAGCTCTTCCCGATTTTCACCCAACACTACTTTTTAATCTTTTTACTTGAGCGAGGGCCTCTAGCTTTGATGTAAATTTCAAAATGTTAAGATTTAACGAATTAAGCTAAAAACCCCTTCAATCCTCTTTGCCATTATTTGTGACTTGGCTAAGATTAAGATTTAAGAAATTTTATTTATTCATGAAAGAATTATTGAACATAACGTTTCCTGTTTCCAATATGATTGCATTATAAAATTAAATTTCATTTGCTTTTTTTTTTTTTTTTGTCACTATTAGGGCCGCTACGACCTGGCAATTGTGTTTGAAAGATAGCGTAAAGTCACCGCTAGTGACTATCAGTTAGATATCAGTGCTTTATAAACTCTCCGAGTAGTAATAATGTAAAGTTTGTTTAGTCTCTTTATACCAATCACCGACGGATGAGGAATATATTCATTTTCTTAGAACGCTTCCAAAGCCCAGAAAGAAGCTTCAAAGACCCCAAATAGTATATATATTCTTGATCAGTATCAAATTCTGAAACGATTTAACTATGTCCATCCGTCCGTCTGTGTAATGATTGTTGTAAGCATTCTCTTGGCCGCAACAATACAGCTGTCGACTTGAAATTTTATAGAAACTGCTTGCACGCAGGTTGATATTGAAAATAAGTCAAATCGGTCGAAAGACACTACGTAAAGCCAGGACGCAACTGTTTTCAAAGAAATAATGAATAATTCATTTTTTGATCATTACTCACGAACTATAGCAGATAAATCTACAAATATTTTAACGCATAGTCTACGGGCGATGCTGTAGTATCTGTGGGAGACTGGAAACAATTGATCACGCCTACTCTACTTTAGCGTATCAAAGTTTAATTTTGTTTTCTATACCTTTATAACGTGTCGAAGCAAGCTTCAAAAGTCTCAAAAAGCAAATTTGGCATGCACCTAAGAATGTGCGTCTGTCAGTCTGCCTAATTATGTAGCATCTGCGGTGAACATTTCCCCATTCGCAAAAGTAAAGATATCGCTTACAAATTTGCAAAAGAATTTGTACATGGCGTACACCTTTTAAAGGACTTGCGTGCTCCGCCCACATACGCCTATGCGCTAAAATCTTTTAGTTAGAAAATAAAAAATATCAAGCTCGCCCACTCCCTATTGTAGAGCAAGAAAATTCAGTTCTTTTACTGTTTTTGTTTTTTCTTAGGATAACAGTGCTGGGCATAATTGATTCGGTCGCGAACGAATATAAATTTCTTTCTTGTTATTAATTGAATGCGTGTTTTTAGGCTGTTTCTGAAAATTGTTATGCAAAATATTTCTTCAAAGCATTATACTCTTCTAAGTTAAGGTTGCTTCGATTGTAATTTTTGTACTCGAGAAGTTCACACCGAAAATCCTAAGGATTCATATATCGGTTAACAATTCTCAGCACTGCATAGGGAAGATATTTTACTGTTATTCATTTACTTATTTTATTTTTAATTTATTAACATAGTGTCTTGTAACGGTTCTCTCTAATAACATCAAATTTCTATGGGCCTTGAGTCGTTGAAGCCGTTGTTTGCCATTTGCAATAGCGACGACATCTGCCTGTCAATTTCGGGAATTATTGATAGATGCGTTATAGCATTTTTTTATTGGCCACTCTAATCCGCCGAAACTACTTATGTGCTCTCTTGCCTCCCTGGTACCATTGTTAAGTATTGCTTTACAAGGCGATTAGACCGTTGAATTGGGCTTCTTGTTATTTGCCAACACCTAAGTAAACAACGAGATTATTATCAGTAGAGTATTGTCAATATATTGCGGTGCGGTTCGTGGAGTGATTCATAACGTGGATCCATAACTTTTGCCAGATGTTTGCTATCTAGTTCTTGACCGTAAGTTAAGTCATCTCTCTGCTGGCACAAATATGGCACACGAGAGGAGAACTATATTAGTCTTGTCCTCAGTTCAGCTTCATAGACGAAGTGCTTAATAATGGCTGGTAACCGATGATAAGCATAATGGAGAGCAGAAACGATAGCTTAGAGAACAAAAGTTCATTAAAGAATTTGATGCGTAAATGATTGAGTAACGCGTCTGCAGAAATGGTGAACAATGGTGTTAGGATAATAAATTTTCAAGATTTGTATACGAAAGAAGAGAAATTTTGCATTTACTTTCAATTAAAGCTTTTCTGCTGCACTCTACTCTAGGACAACTAAGTTTACCACTGATCCTAATATTCCCGATAAAATATATGCGACGATCTCGCAAAGTTTAGTCGGATTTTTACTTTGAAATTGCTGGTCACTGTGCGGAAATACAATTTGGACATACATGAGCCTCTGAATTTTCATGTGAACAATTGTAACGCTTACATACGCTTATGTGCGATTACATTTATGTGTAGTAGTATGTATTTAAAAAGGGTATTACATTTTTCGAAGTAACAAGAATTTGGAAGAAACAAAAAGCAAAAAAAAAAAAAAAAAAACGGATTTATATTTAAAGAAACACGTAACGAATTTGAAAGTAAAAATCTACGTTTATACATACAGACATACAGACCATCATACCGGTTGGTATATATTATGTGATTAAGAAAATTGTGGTGCATTTTTTCTCTGTACCTTTTCTCTACTCTATCTAATCACATAGACATAACATGTAAAGGCGAACGAGCAACGAACGATTATGTCATTCATAAACTGCGTGGTTTGAATGTAGAACAACAATGTATTCAAATATCAAAATGCATTGAACAATGAAAAGCTATTTTTATTTAAGGCATTTTTCAAACGACTTTCAAATTATTTATCCCATTTCTAAAGTATTTCGTTTCACGGGCTCGAAGATCTGCTATACGTTTTTTTTTTTTTTTTTTTGGGGGTTTG
>CCAG010000043.1:0-35735 GCA_001077435.1 Glossina morsitans morsitans | reverse complement strand
ATGATCGGTCTCTTATGATCGAGGTTGAAGAAAATGCATTAACGTCAACTTTTCGTATCACTTGAACAAACGGCTTTCAAACTATTCTTAAAGTGCACTGTGGATGATGGCCTTGGTTGTGCGTGTGTACTAAAATGTTTTTAAATTATTGCTTAAATAACTTCCTATAAAAACATTTAATTTCCCCTTTGTTCTCAACGACTTGCATACGGTATACTGACATGTAGAGACAGTGCCAGGCAAAATGAACGCAACATTTTGGCAACATCTGCTATGAAACACAATGAAATGTAAATAATTTTGTTATGGGCACAATTTTTTCTTTTTGATGTATTCTTCCCCCAAAAATGTACGCCCACAAGACATATGTTGTTCATAATATTGAATCGTTCATTATATACATATATATGTACGCCCTTCTGTCTCTTTAAGCACATCCTCTCGCTTATCATATTTCTCTCGTATATATTATCATCTTAAATACTTATTAATTAAAATGACATTTTTAAACCAAAATTTGTTGTTGCTTTGACTTGATGACAATTTAATTGATTTTTATTTTGGTTAAACAAAGAAACAACAAAAAAATTTTCTCAAACCATACATAAGCTTGCGGTGTTGATGACAAGCGTTGCAATGCGTTGTTATGTCGGTAAAGGATATTGACCCCGAATGCATTAGGTAAGGAAATTAACTAACAACTGGCCCAGATGTCATAATGATTACGAGTTTAATGTGACGTTAAGTGCCAAATATTTTATAAAAAAGACTTTAATCAAACTAACAAAGTGTGTATAAGAGAAACAAAATGTATTTTTGTTTCTTTCATTCTCACTGACGTAAATGCAGGGCGAAAGGGTGCTTTTAAGGTTTGAGTTAAAGGTAAGTGCAAATAACTGATAAATTAAAGTTAGATATGATTTAATGATTTAATATTTAATTCCTTTAAAAATTTCACTTTCACACACACGCATCCATGAGTTTGCTAATTAATAGCCTGGCAATCATTAGCCGCATGTAGTTTTTACATTTGGCAAATTCCTCTTCTTCTTCGGCATCATTAACGATTAGTTAATCTTCATGTCATGCTGCCCTTCTCATTTGCCGGACTAATGATAATGCCCACCACATAGTAAAATTTGCTAACTAAACTTAATGAATTTGTTTGAGTTAAGCGAAAACCAACAACTGAAACAAAAAAAAAAAGGAGAAAAGAAAATAATTAAAATTTCTTCTTGTTTTCTTTTTGTTTTTGTTTGTTTTAAGACATTTTTGCAGGAATATATTAATGGAAAGAGAGTAATGTGTGATACATGCAAACGTAAATGATTGCTAATGATAGTAAGTAAATGATGGTCAACCAACTGAAAGGCAATTATTGTTGACTAGACATTGGTAGCCTTAATTGGTGATGATACTTAAAAATGGGACAGGAAGACCTCTAAGGATGAAATTATGAATATTTACCTTTGTAAAGCAATTATTCCCAAAATATTTTAAGAGAATTTTTTGTTTGATAACTGTTTAGTCGTGGTTTACGTGGATAACGTTCGATTCGAGCAGATTCGAGCTTTTGGAGACATAAAAACTTCGCCTACTCTTGATTACTCTTCGGAGAAACTCAGCAGATCAGCCAGTTTGAGATCCATTAAAGTAATGATTGCGAAGCATGTGAAGAACTACAAGGCTTTGTGAATACAAAAAGCGTTCTTTTTGATCTGGTCTTCTGGTTACTTATTAGCCACGTTCGTACGCACTGCATTAAAACAAGCTGTGATAGTAATAATTATCCCCTTCTATGTCTTCTGTTCGGACAATTCAAGGTTACTTTTGGACTCGTACCGTTTTAAAAAATTCTCAAAAAGAAATTCTACTTAAAACCATTTTCAATATGGTCCATCCTTGGGCCAAAAGTCATTGGTATGACTAATTTTATAGAACATTTCACGTGTACGTTGAACACAAGACAGACAAGCTTTGGTTAGTCGAGAAAGTGCTTAATGTAACTAAACGTAGAAGATGTTCTATAAACAATTGCTTTAGTCAACTAATACTGACCATTGCATCTCTCAACTCATGGTACTCATGCGAAGACAATCATTATTTATTTTATTGTCTATATATTTTGTAAATGCATTCTCACAAAGCGTGGATTTAAAAGGCTGCACTTAGATTGTATGCCCAGAGCCTGTATTGAAAGCTCTACTGCCATTGAGATTTGACCCCGCGACTTTTCAGGTATTAGCCGCGATTCTTTAACTATTCGGACAATCATGCGGAGCGGAAAGACAATTTTTGTAGAAATGAAAAGTGGGTTATGTTTTTTGCTTTAAAATGAAATGAGTTCTATAATATAATGTCATTGTTGTTGTTGTCGTTGTGTCACAAAGCTAACGAATGTGCTCTTAACGCTGGCACTTCGATCCAAGAGAACTTCGTTTCAACCGAAGGGAAATCCTTTACAATTATAATTTGCATCGTCTTGGTACAAACGTATGCCGTAGGAAATCATCGCAAAATTATAGGCAGCCGAAAATGTTGATTCGCGTATTGCAAGAGGTATAGTAATTAATTTATTTATTGACGTTCTTCAATATATCTTAGAGTAAAAGAGATAAGAAAGCTCGCTATGTATAGTTTTATATAAACAGATTTTAAAGAGAATTGAATATCAAATAGAATTTTTTATACTAAGCTAAGCAACGCTACTACATATTACAGTTGAGAAGTCGAGAGTATTGCCAAAGTGAAATGTAAATAATCCTAACCTTAAAGAAATTGATTGTAAATGAAGAAACTTGAAGTGAAAAAAGGATATCCACGATCTAAATGATCATAAGGATAAGGATCATAAAGAATTTCTTTCTTCTTTAATGTCCATCTTCATATTCATATATATGTCAAAACGTTTGCTAGGCCAAGAAGGAACTCCCGGAGGCTCCATAAAGTGCGTGCATTCTTGACCAGCATCAAATTATGAACCGATTTAAGCATCTCCGTCTGTCTGTCCATTCGTCTACTCTCTTGGCGGCCTAAGTGAGGTTATTGGCTT
Source organism: Glossina morsitans morsitans (assembly GCA_001077435.1). NCBI lineage: Eukaryota > Metazoa > Arthropoda > Insecta > Diptera > Glossinidae > Glossina > Glossina morsitans. The sequence goes on along the minus strand of CCAG010000043.1, from coordinate 32,683 downwards.
GAAAGTTGCCAAAGGCATTGGAAGCTCTTGCGCGGAGGTTGATGTTGAAGGACACGCCTATAACACCATATAAATTTTATTGATCTCTGCTTTGCAAAGGAAATACAAAATTAATTTTTTACGTATTATGCACAAACTACAATAGATAAACTTGTAAAAACTTGCACGTATAGTTTTTGAGCGATGGTCAAATTGGAAAAAAAAGGGACACACATATCGAAAACTATAAGGTGTCAAAACATCATTTCGAAACCAGCCCCATAAATTATACATACTCTTGACCAGTTTCGAATGCGGAATATAGTTAAACATGGCCGTTTGCTAATTTGTCCATCTGTCCGTCTATTCAGTTGTGCAATATCTATGGTGAACGTTGTCTCATTCGCAAAAAAGGAGATATCGTCTAAAAGTTTGCAAAATAGTTTGCAAGTGACCCAAACAGCTAACAGGCCAAACCTATACGGAGATGTCTGTACAACCAAAACTGGGAAAACTTTTCTTTTGCATGTCTTTTGCTCGTTGCCCATAAAATGCAACAGATAGGCGATACAAATTTCCAAAAAATACTTCTACAAATAATAGCCACGCCCATGAAATTTTTATGGAGTATGGAAATTTAGGTTTTCCTTTTTTTCGCATTCTTTTTTAAGATAAAAGGTGATGGGTGTAAAAGACTTGTTCGCGGTCGAATACAATTTTCTTAATTATTATTTAACTTTTTTTATTGTTTAATTCTTCTTCTATTATATTATACATATACATATTCATATACATATATATACATTTATCACCGTCGGTAAAGCAGATTGCTTGGATGCGTTTCTATTCGCAGGCTAACATTTACTGGTGAAATTAATCCTTAGAATGCGGCGTTACTTTGTTTGTTTTCTTATCCTTTCCTTTCAGTTCAAATATTACCGCAAAGCATTCTTCTTGAGTTCTATCTTATGGGCACATAAGTCATTTTCCGATGTCTGTAATAAAGAAAACATTATTTATGTCACAAAAACAATAAAAATATTTGCATAACATATACAACATAAAATGCCGCACAATACACACATACGGGCGTACACACACACGCACACACACACACACAGAGAGAGATATACAAGCACAAGTTGAAGAATAATTTTGCATTCCTGCGTATAATTTACTGTCAGTTAAAAAGTCTAAAATGAACTTATCTTGAGAAAGCCGTGAAAAATATTTACATATGTACCGACATAAACACATACACTCATATGCGTACACATGCCAGTAAATATAGATACATACATGCATGTATATATATATGCATATACATATTTCTTAAAACATATGGTTTTGATTGTTAGAAAAACAAAAGAGCAAATCTTTCGTATGTGTGTCGGTAGATATAGTCATAAAGTAAAACATCTACCGAAAGCAATTCATAATAAGCAGTGTAAATGTTTGTGTGCAGATATCAACCAAAGTGAACTAAACGCGTTGAACGTTGAGCAAACGTTAGTTCTCTACTTAAGTTTGTGATTTAATTTGAAATTTTTATTACCCTACATACCTCATTATGCCATTAGGTAAATTTATTAAAGGTAATGGCCAAGGAGCTAAAGAATACATGTTCTTAACTGCTGCAAGGCTGCTGTTCCGTCATGGGTCACTTTTTTCTGCGGATTTTCGTTCGTTCTTCTATCTCTTATTCTGGCTTTCCATCCTTCATTCATGCATTCATCGTTCGCTTACTTCGTTCCTCTCGTCCATACAACTCCTAGTCTATTTCACCGCTCGTACCTTCATTTATCAACCCGTGTGGCTAATGTTTCTCCATGCGGTTTTTCCTCTGACAGTCTTCTCGTGTATTCGTGTATCTGTTCTTACGTCTGTTTTCTTGCCCGCTACGCTGGTTTTTCCATTGTTTTCTCCAGGTTTGCTTTTCACTTTCACTTTCTCTCTCTCTCCCTCTTTTTTTTTTCCGTTCGACTTAGCTTATTTTTATGGCAGTCATCTCTTACTTATGTCTATGCTGATGCTTATCCTTCCGTTCCTCGTTTCTCCAGTTTGACTCTCTTCTTTCCCATTTAAGGTAGGTTGATTGTCCGTCTTTTCCATCCGTCCATGTCCGTCTACTGTTCGATCATTTAAGCACAATTTTATCTTCTTTTCCCTCTGTATTATCGACTGTTTCTCACTCGTTTCTTTTCTTTCTTTTCCATTTAAGGGAGCGTGTTTGTCTGTCTGTCCATTCATTAAGCGATCAGTTAATTTGGTTTTTGCCTATACTATCGCCTTTTCCGTCGTCTTTTTTGTTACCTGGCTTTCTATTTCTGCGTTCCCTTCCCCTTTACTGCTTTCCTACTTGTTTCTTAATGTTTTTTAAATAATCCTATCGGCTCGAAAAATCAATCTTTCAGTCTTTACATCGCTCTTTTCATCTATCTCGTGGCGGATCTTTGCTTGCTTTTTACATCAGACCTTAGACTCCCATATTCTTTTGTCCGTCCTTCCACCCGTTCTTTTGTTCCTTGCATTGTTGGGCCTTCTGTCTTCCTCTTGGCTTCTCCGTAAGATTTTTAAATCTTCCATGTCTCTCCCACTGAAATCCAAAAACTAATCAAATGCAAATTTCTCCATTTGTTAGTATAACCTTTTATATATGCAATCATCTAAAATGCCGACCAAAATAACAAAAACACTTTAAACTCAACATTCACAGCTTTCTTCTGCATCACTAAAAGGAGATCGTATTCTCTTTAAATTACATTAAAGCAGAACGAAAAAAAGCGTTTCTATCGTTGAAAGGAGTAGCGGCGCTTAAAGAAATTATTGTATGGAAGTAATGAAAATATTTTAAACACTTCGACTTGCAGGCACGTTTTTCAATGGTTTACCACATAAATTTTACAGGTTAGAGAGAACTGAAACACTCCGTTTTTCTCATGTTGTCTAACGACATTTGGTTTTGGTTGGAGAAAGTAAGGAAAAAAATTGGCGATGATATGTGAACGCACATACACCCGTAGACTATGTAAGAGGAATGCATTGGTAGCGCGTAGACACACGCATTCTATCGAAAGCTAAGGTAGGAAAGTCAACTTTTCAACAATACTTAAATGCCATAAATCTTGTAAAAGTGTGGAATAAAAAAGAAATAAAGAAGAAGAAAACATATACATGTACATATATATATTTTTAAGAATCGTCCCACAGTTGACTGACTCTCTTTGATAAGTTTATTATAATTAAATTTTTCGTAAAAAAAAATATCTTTTTTTATCATAATTATTGAAAATTTCGCAGATTGTTGTTTAGTAGTTTTGCTCTAGTGACCCACTCACTATTCATAATGAAGTTATATAGCATAACAAACGTACTCTCAAACATATATAAGTAAATGCATATTTGTGCGCTAATTGCCGTTCAATTCCAGTTTCCGTCAGTTTTTTTTGTGCGTTTTTTCTTTCTGCAATCGAGACAATCACCTAAACATTTATAAAATGTATCTGTTGCCAACAACCTTAATTAATTTTGTAATATTAAAAATAAAAAAAAAATAAAAAAAGTTTAAAAAATATATTCTCATAATTACGTTTTTCGAAAATAAAAGTTTCACATGTAAACCGGATTCTTTTTTTTTTTCTTTTTTTTTTTCTTCATATAATTTCTTATCTTAAAGCACTTGCTTTGCAGTGTACACACATATTATAAACGCATTTGTCATGCCTGCCTCATACAACGTAAATGAAATATTAACGTCGTCGAAAGGAAATTCAATTAAACCACCATATGTATATATACATATCGATAGACAAGTCTAGAGAGTTTGAAGTAATTTTCTAAATAAAAATTTAATTTATTGACAAAGTTTGTTGAGTCATTTATGTGATTCTATTATTAGCACAATTACGAAGCAATTATTTAAATATTACGAATCCATTGTATACAACTAACTATTAAGAGTTTAACTCTTATATAATCAACTTACGGGTTTCTGGTCGCTTTAAATTGAACATCTAAACAGAATTGATTTCCTGTGTTTTCGTGCTTTCCACTACGCCTCTCCTAGATAAGCTACATTGCGTATGATCGATATGAAAATGTTATACAAATATGTACAGGTAAACCTTTCATAACACGGTTCAGGTAAACCTCTCTACAAACTTCCGTGTTGTGTGAGACAGTATTGTATGAGTTTGGAAGCCAGGACATATACGAGCAGTAAAGTTTTAAAAGCTATTAAGCTATAAGTTTAATAGGGAAAAATAATGATGTACGTATTATGCATACATACATAGATACACATATTGTGCTATCCTGAACATAGTAATTAATATTCCGGGTATTCCCACAAATTGTGCGTTCATAGTGGGCACTGCTAAACGGAAACCCTATTACCGTATGGTAGAAATATTTTGTTGTAAGGTGATTGCCGCCCAAATTCATCAACTAAATACACAAAACTTGTGATTTCTAGATTGAAACCAGATTTACATGTGCAGACATCAGACGGAGGAACGGACAGATCGATGACTTAGATCTATGCAGAACTAGTACACTGAGGATTGGATTCGTTTATGATGAGTTGATGCCCGTGCTTTTTAAATACCTTCCTGTCCGATAGTTGAATGAGAAGTGCGGGTAACGAGCTCAGGTGGCCTTCTTTTCAAATTTAAGAAGTAACAGCAATTTCCGATGTTAGTCTACGTTGTGTCGTTATGAGGCGCGAACCCATCTTTACTCTCCAAATTAGTGGCAATGAGCAGCCATGAGGTTTTTGTGATGCGCTTGACTTTCAGGGGCAGAAAATTAGGTCGCGCCGTTCGAATGCTGAGTTTCCGGTGTGTACTGGTTTATAACAGTTCACAATAGACGTAAGTCTCATTAATGGTGAGCAGATTGTTCGAATAAATTACTATGTTCGGGCCGATAGTGGTCCAAAATGGATTGTGCATCAGCAAATTTTTCCATGCTTCGATTAACTTCCTCTCTGGTTCAAATTTGGTCGACCAAAGGCTCAGTGCACTACTACTTTTAAGCTATGCATCGAGTAAATTTTGGGTTAACGAATTCCCGACACTACCTCTAATCGAATCTATGGTGTTAGAGTTCACTAAAATTTCAAGGCTAACTAATCGAACTTTTCGAGTCATCTAAATAGGTTTACGGTAGAAAGAATACTTGCTTTTAGCTACAAATTTTTACCTTTTTTTTTGTCAGAATAATTCACAAAATTGGCAGAGAGGGAACGAGATTTTAGATCAAGATTTCATAAGTCAACATCATCTCATGATTGAGTTATCAGTCCGCAACTCTAAGCAAGAAGCGATCGAAGAAGTGACTGCCTACTGCATGTATCGAAATTTTCTAAAAGTCATAATAGTGTCAAAGCATCAAATGGAAGGCATGTGCAATTGTTGCCTTTCGTATTTAAAGAGGTCAGATAGTCGTACTCTACGTTATCGTAACAGCTAAAGATGTAGAATGTTATTAGAACTAATTCATAGTGTGACGTCATACAATTTACAAATTATTAATTAATTTGATTAAGACAAAAGGGCCGACATGTTGGGTATTTCCATGGATTTTTTAATAATAATTTTAAATATTTTAATCAGCAATCATTGGGAATTTTTACATACCTACATGAAACGATTGAAGTAAAATTTTGCTGCATAAAATGATAAATAGAAAAAAGAAAAAAATAAAAAACAATAATAATAATAATAATAATAAAAGGCAAGCCTAGCAAACATGCCACGAAAGGCGAACAGATGGAACGACAAGATAGATATTTAAAAGTACGTCAAATGTTTTATATTTCAATTAAAAACGTATATAATTATAAAGCTAACATGTATGCGAATAACAAGTAAATACGTACATATGCACATGAACATGCATATGAACGTTTAACAGCCGGTTAAGAAATGACATAAAATATGTCACATATCTCTCTTGTCAGCATTTATTGAATAATGAATTAAAATAATTACATAAACAATATTTAAAAATGCAACTAAAAACTTTCAACTCACGCTTGAAGACTCTCTCCCTTCAAGTCAATTTTTGAGCAAAACAAAACAAAAAGAAAAGAACCGAAAAGGAAAAACTAATAAAATCAAAAAATTCACTTAACTAACTAACTAATGTTTTGCTGAAGAGAAAGAGAGAGGGACGGGGAGAGAGAGCGAAAGAGAGAGAGAGTGAGTTCGGAGAGTAATGCTTCCCCAATTTATTATGGTTCTCTTAAAGAGTTCTTTAACCATATAAGTTGCGAATGAGCTGCGAAGAGCGTTCCCTTGTTTGAGAAAATTGCTTGCAACTCTTTCTTTCACTTCTTTGCTCCAACACTAAAACACACTACACACACACACACATACACATATCATATGTGCCTGGACGAGTGCTGCTGATGGTATGTATATATATATATTCTTTGAGTGATTTACCAACCAGTTGCTTGTTTATAGGTGTGCGTAGTCTTTTTCGTTTTTCGTTTTTTGTGTTTTGTTCTTTGCTTGTAATCGAATCTCAACCAATGATATGAAAAAGTTGTCTACAAAAGTAGGCGGAGTGCATTTGACGCGTTTTTATACCCGGACAATGTTATAAAAAACTACCCGGGCTTTAACTGAACTCTGGCTTTAGAGTTTAATGGGGTTTTGTTTTTTTTCTTTCTCTTTTTTCCTTCTGATTGTCGTTTAGGGTTAATTTTTTTGTTCTTCTTCGTTGTGCTTTTTTCCATGCATTCTCTTGGTCAACTTGGAATTAATTTAATTTTATTCATGAATCATATCGACGAGAAGAACGACCAACCATCAGGGCAGGGCGTTAGTATAAAATTTTATGCATGAATTCATAAATTTTCAAATGATTTTATATATAAAAAAAAAAACTGTTTTCTTACTTGGTTTCGACAAAAAAAAATATTAATCTCGGGCTTACAAATGAGAAAACAATGATTTGTTTCCATAAAATTTTCAATTGATTTTTCTCCGTAATTCTTATCACTAGAGGTTTGACTTTTTATACCTTTCCCGAGAGATTCTGTATCAGTGGCCTTTAGAGAACCACAAGTGATTAACCACAAAATTTAAAAATTTAATCCAATTTTACTCCTTTCATTTTATATACAATCTGACGAAAAAGATAATACTCAATGCAAAAAGATTCATTGTCGGCGGATAGGGCGGCGGATACAAGCACACTTTACAGATTTCATCTTCATCTGCATAAAGTTCTAAAATCAATTAATTCAATTGCCGTCCGTACGTCTGCTAATAGTTGGAAAGCTCAGTTTCGACCGATTGTAGTAAGAAATTCTAATTTTCCTCTTGCCTTACGGTTTCGATCCAATGATCCGTTTCCCACAACGGAAACGACGACAAGCTAAAAACATAATTAGGAATTCATTGCAAATCTTGGCCCAAAACTCAAAGCCTGAATTGACAAAATCTATTTAAGTTCGTAGCAAAAAAAATTTCATTTTGAATCGAATCGGATCTAAAATCCGAAACTCTCTAATATAACGTAAATTCTGATCGTTAGCTGTAATCCACATACACACATTTGGTCGTGTCCGTATTACTTTAAAGATTTTCAAAATTAAAACTTTCCTCTTCGGAAAATGTTGTGTATATATAGCCGTCGACAGGATGTACTTCATTGGCCTGTTCCAGGCATCCTGGTCTTTAGTTAGCTATGTATAAGACTAATCAAAGTGTGAACTTGAGACTTTGGTCCTCTCTCGCGCAATGTACACGCTTTTTGATGTTTTGTTTTCACGTTTCAAGAGTAAAACTAAAAAAAGAAAAAGTCAAGCTCGCCGACTAAGAACTAACAAAAACTATGGCACATATACGCACAATCATTGCTTCACCGAAAAAGAAAAAAGCCGCTGATTTGTTTTTATGATCAGAAACTTTTTTCCAGAAGGAACAACTTACTTAGGTTAAATGCTTTTCTGCTTAGAAAAATCTACTTAAACAAAGAAGCGGTATATTTTAAGAGTTCCGTAAATGCATTCAACTTTTCTTTTTCTCAAAAACGCACGCTTTGTTTTAAAACCCACTTCGTATAAATTTGTCATGAAAAAAGAATTACCTTTAGATTATGATTATGATTAGGACCACTGGCGCATCAAGGATATTTGGATGACTTGTGTAGTACAATGAAATGCTCTAAATGTTTTAAAATGTCTTCTTACTTTGGAAAAGTTAGTCTACGACTAGGAAAAGAGAAAACAGTTAACGAGGCCCGAGCTGGCTGAACATTTGATCTTGCGGGTTGGTAATCCATGCGTTAATCGTCTTGCAGTAATCGTCTCATGGAACTTCAAGTAGGATCTGATTGGAGAGAATATGTTTGGGGAGACTTTGTTTTTTTTTTTTTTTTTTTTTTTTTATAGAGACAAACTGAATGGTCCTACGAAAGTTTGTATTTAGTTTCCTTTAGATAAGTGTTTCTCTTTTCGGTCGTAATAGCCTTTGAGTATTGCCATTGTTGTGGATAAAAAAAAAAAGGAAAAAGAAATTCAGAAATTTTCGCAATTTTCAGAATAAATTTTGATTGGCATCTCACTTGAATGCTTTTCTTATGTCTTGCATGTTAAATGGACGTTTTTCTTATGGATTAAAACAAGTACTTACCAATCTGATCGATAACCTTTTGGTCCGTCTTCCTATTACCGCTTTACCGAGCATGTACATATATTTGTGCATTTCGTCGCGAGAACTTCATGCAATGCCTGTGTGCATAAATTTTTGTTCGCCGATAACCGTTAACTTTCATTTCGCTGCAAATAGATGCTCCCGCTCAATACATGCCGACTAAAATTCAGGAAATATTTTTCCATGAAACATGATTGTGACTAAGATGTTCGTCGGGTACGCGGGAGAAGCCAACTTCGATCTCAACAACTAATTAGGTACCTTTGCTAGTTATGTACGTGTAGTAATTGATTACTCGTGCATGTGGATTTCTCGCTTGACCGGCATCGGAATCTTCCTGTCGTATTCCTATATTAATTTTTTTCGATTTTGCACGATACGTACGGAGTTACTGCATTCTTTTGTGTTTAGAGATTAATGTTAGAAGATGACGGAAGAGTACATTTTTCCTATCAATTAACTCTGAACGCTCTACCTTTAACCGCATTTGTGGATACAATCACTTGGCCAGATTGGATGTTTCTCCTTCAATCCCAGCAAACGCAAAGTATTATTCTACTTGGCCTCATTTTGTGCAGCTTCAGTCTCCATAGACTATGATCCTCTCGTCACATTATTGTCATATGTAACCAATTTCGATTCTTCCTAATCACTTTCTTTAACAATGACTTGGCTTCGTTTTATTTGAGCAGCTCTTGCAGGCGGAAACTCGGCCTGCTACATTTCTTCTTTTTTAATTCATGCGGTACTTAAATATCGAGCTTCTTCTTTTCATATCTAGCCATTCGCAAATGGTTCCAGACATTTTTTTTTTTGCTTAATGTTTATTAACAATTCTTTGAGCAGAACGGGTCACGTATTTAATATTCAAATTGCAGGAATACACTTTTACGTGCTGCTAATTTTAACAAGCACCGGAAACAAGCCTACAAATACTTTTGGCCTTGAGCGCAGAGTGGCGTTGTAAGGTAAAATGTTATTTTTTTCAATTTTAGCTTATGTCATGGTCGGGTTTATTTATGCCCTGAATGAAAAAGTGCTGTCATTTTTATTGTGTATAACCATCACCAAGAGGTTGTTGATATATCCATTTTATATCAGAAGGTTTGCTGCATCCAGAAGGAAGCTTTAGAGATCCCATAAAGTGTACATTCAGTTCTGTTAGCCAAGTAGTTATGTATCCTGACTAGCAAGCCAGTGTTCGCGGGTTCAAAGCCAAGTACGCTTAAGCATACTCGTCGTAGCTGTTGTGAGCGCTCTGCCAGTAAAGGCATAACACTTTCTCCTTCCCAACAGGTGAGATCCTCCGAGCGGCTGGTTATATTAAAAAAAGAAAATTTATTTTCTTAATCTAAATTAAGTTGTGACTTAATCTAGGTATATCCATCTGTCCATTTATATTTCTGTGTGTGGTAAAAATTTTGCGGATCCTAAAAATTATGACATCGATTTCAGCTTTGGGAAGTTCTTGCGTGTAGGCTGATTTCGAAAATGAATCAAGTCGATGAAAGCACATGACTACAAGATAAACTGGGAATATATCTTGACTTTTGCTTTTTACTCACGTATTATGAAAAAAGTTCAGACGCGATCCCTCATTACTACAGAGCATCGAAATTTTATTTCTTCATTTCGCAAATGGGTGGTCATGAAAGATTCAATTTCAGTTGAATAAAAGTTTCTCGTTTTTCTTTCACTTTTTATACCCATCACCGAAAAAAAACGTTTGCAATATCCAGAAGGACTCCATAAGTATATATATATATATCAATAAAGTACATATATTCTTGATCAGCATGTAGACCAAATTAAGTCTGTCCGTCTGTCTGTGGTAAATATTTTTCCGTCTTCAACGACAACAGTGGAAAATTTTGCACGCACATTCGTATTGGAGTTGGGCCAAATTGGCTAAAGGGCACGACCATAGTGCAACATAACCTAATATCTGCTCTGTTTTCCAAAATTAAAAAAAAAAATTATTTTTCTGTTCTATTCTGTTACACATAAACCACAAGAGATTCAATAGGTAAAAATTGGCAGATAGACGGACCTGCAGTACCTGTACGCAAATGGAAAACATCGACCACGCCCGTTCAATATTATAGAATATTAAAATTTCTTTCTTTTATCAAAATGTTTACAGCATCCAGAAAGAAACTTCAGAGATCGCGCATAGACTATCTATTATTGATCAGTAACAAGCGCTGATGGGCATAAAAGACTCGGGGACAACCGATTATAATTTTTTCACTTTTGCTTTTTATATTTTAGATATTATTTGTTTCCTTTATTTATTATACGTTTTTCTTTGCTTTTTTCAATGAGTACCAGATATAGAGGGGACCAAGAAATGGATAGAAAAAGTTTTAATGAAGTTGAAATAACATGAAATCAAGGATATTTTTATTTCCCTCTAGCTATTAGGTAAAGTCTTCCAATTTTTGTAATTAAACGAATTAAAAACAAAGATACTGTACGTTACGTCTAAGTAACGGCCGAGAGTTCCACCCATTATTCTAATGGTTTGATAGGTAAATAGTTAGGAGACATATTCAGTGCTATTCACCGCTCATTCAGGGTATGCCACCTATACGTGTTACACGGCGATGATCAAGAAGAGGTACGGAAAAAGAGAAAGACGTGAGAAGTGACTGCAGCCTAGTGGAAGTGTAGTTACGCCTTTACCGACTAAGTACTCACCATAACTTCGACCAAGTATGTTCCACTGTACTGAGAGACTTGAACGCGCTAACACTGTCTAGATGTACAGAATGCAATGTTATTCTTCTTCTTCTTTATAGATTTATAGACGTTGGTATATCTATATATACATATATTTTTTTAAACTAGTTTTGAATTTTTTTTTTTGTACTTTGGAACTGTATTGCATTTCAGTTATGTATTTCCTCTTAATGTTTATCTAGCGATTTCGATTGCTATGCTAGATGATCCCGTTTTGAGAATTTTCTTACCCCATATTATGCTGTACACTGATGAAGCTATTAAATTGTATCGAGAGCATTAAAAAGTTTATGAAAATAACTGAATATATTAAAGCAAATAAACATAGAACGGTACATAAACGATGAAAAGCAGTCGTCTTGAGAAGACGATAACCGCGTAACGTGCAATCAATTACAAAAGCAACAACGTACACATTTATACATAAATATATACTTACATATGTATATATGTAATTTAAGTATGTAACATATATTAGTAGATAACTACATAGCTACACATACAATCAAATTGTAAATAAAACGTTTGTCATACTAACCGATGTATGTGATGTTATCTACCGTTCATTATCTCTTTGGCCAGCAGTCTAAGTCTAGCATAAAGCAATTTATGTAACGTCACCATATATATGTATACATGTACTTAGTATAAGTAATACACACATATATATATATATATCTTTATATGCATCCACGTTTTTATTGATGACGAGGTACCAATAACAGGACTAACCTATGAAAGAGAGGCGCCATAAAGGCGTTGGCATTTTATGAATGAAAAAGTCAATGCATTACATTTCATTATTGCATCGCATTTTCTCTTTCTCTCTACCAAACAACTTTATATCATATCATGCACATACATACACATATCGAGAGAGTTTAGTAATTAAAATTTTTTATTTTAAACGAGAATTGATTAAAAATTACTTTATTACAAAGAGTCTGAACAGTCTGATAAGCAATTAAATGTACAATAGGATGGGGTAACAGCAGTATGACTGAATACTCTCTCGATTATATGTTGGCAAATTCACAATCCTTGGAATACATTTCACTTAAAATTTTTTTTATAGTTTCTTTTTTCTTTTGTTCTTTTTTTTTTCCTTTTTTGTCTGGCGGTAGGGACAATTAACTACTTTTTTTTTCGCAAGCCAAGACAACTATGCGTTACTGTTAATACCTGATCTTTAGGCGCCCTAAACGTTTGATCATAATTAACATCATCATCGTCATCATCATCATTATTATTATCTATTGTATTTCTCTCGCATATATATGTGTTATCGGAAAGTAGTAGGTACGAATCGAGCAATAGCAGCAACATGTTGTTAACATGCATACCATGCATGCAAACAACATGCTTTCCTTGTGTTGTTCATTTTGTGTAGTTTTATCAAGCAGTCAGTAAGTCCCACACAAAAGTAAAAACAATAATAACAACAACTAAAACACATATACGATACACGCATACATACATATACATATAGATACGTATATATATTCATACACTCACGCACGCTATATATATATATATGTATACATATACGTATACTTCATATCCATAGACAACGATAAGCAGATCGTGTTAACAATGTTGAGATCTTGTTTGATAAACAATCTCTGTTCGCTGTTGCAAGCGCCAGTCGTTGCCAAAGATTTTAATCAGTAATTGTTGTATGTTGTATGTATAAATATGTGTATCGCAAAGTACAAAAGATCATTGCGATTTCGATTATGCATCGCAACTTGTACGCGACCGCACTTACATATGTACACGTAGCCTTACAAACATGAATTGATTAAGAACAACACCAATAACAACAACAACAACAACAACAACAACATTAACAAAAGCAAATAGTTTAAAGCAAACATTTGCAATAAAAACGCTCATAACATTCTTTATCAACAAAATTTACAAATTTACAAATTTATGTATTTTATTAGGCTTTAAACTTCAATCGTTGCGACTTGTGTCTTGAGAATTCCGTAATTAAACTCTTTAGAAATATATCTCTCATCAGAAGAACATAGAGTGTCGACATTAAATATGTTAAGCTAAATTTCGAGCGATAGTTTGCATGAAAATTTCGAAAAATTGAAAAATTTTATTGCTGTAAAGTGAGGTTAAAACTGATTATAATGCAACCCTGTGAGAAAAAAGCGAATTCCGAAACCTATTTAGCAAAGATAAAGTTATTCCGTCCAAATTATAATAGGGTGTGGAAAAATCCTCATATACTTAGACCTCATAGGAATGAATCATCAACGATAGCAAACGTTAGGAAGACTCAGCCTATTTGTTAACTCAGTTATCTCAGTTTTTTGAACTCTCTAAGACTAAAGCTTTATATGCCAAAAAGGGCTAATTGCTAAGTTTTTTGTCATGAAAATTTGTTTATGATAGTAATTAAATAAAAAAAACTAATTGGGCATAATTTGAACCACTAGGATCTATTTCTTCCCACACTCCATATAAGAAATCGCACGACATCTTAATAACTCAAAGGAGTCTTTCAACGCGAAAATTTAACGAAAGGGTATTTGGATCGCATAGGTCTATTTTTTTGGACTCCCCCGTATGCAGGCATTATCACGAAATGCAAAGTCTTTAATGGATCGGCATCTTTTTAGCTATGAACCTGTACTGATAAGTGATTTTGTTTCTTTTTTTTTTAACTCCATTTCTAAGTGACTCGCCTAAGAAATAAATTATAACTTCGCTCAAGTAAACTTCGCTTATAAGTAAAATTATTCTTTCACTTATTTACCCCCATGAAAATTTAAATCCATTCATAGTCAAATTGAGTTGGGAATGATGTAGATGATGTTACCTCGTAGATCTATTCTCATTTCATAATGGAATTGTTACTTGAACGATCTGCTTACATATTTCTAATCGCTTTTAAGCGAGATTAAGTCCATTTATAGTCAAGTCGAAGGAAAGGTTTTTTTTTTCTTTTAACATGATGAAGTGAAGAAATGCAAAAACATAGGGGTTTGGACGCAGTCTAGTGGGTGTGTGCCCAAGCGAGAAATCTTACACCTTTACACTCATAGTAAACCTTAACAGAATGAGATTTGAACCGATGAAAGCACGATCTACTTAGTACATCTAGTGTTAGAAATTCTTTAAAAGTTTTTTGTTCCTTTTAAGTGAGATTAAGTCACCTCTCACGCTTGAAAAGTATTGAATGTTGATATGACTGAATTCGATCAACTTGATCGACTTGAATTGAGTTTCTTAAAAAAAAATGTAATTATATTAAGCCCTTCTCTTCTTGTTTAAAGTGCAACTAAATCCGGGATTACGTATCTTCGTATCTTCAAATAATGTAATGTAATTAAATTTAATTAAGAAGAATTATAATTAAAAAAAGAAAAAAAATTACATTAAAATAATTATAATTAAAATTTAATAAAGAAAATTATTAATTTTGCTAAATGTATTGATTTCGATGCAATCGCATTATTATTACGAATCGTTTAATAATAAATTTCGCAATTATTTAATAACTTTATGATTTTCATTCTTTGTAATTACTTTCCGTGAAGTTATTGTGCGAACGCATGTGTTTTACTTTTAAAGCATTTACTCTTTTTATATATTTTTTGCTCCAAGAAATTCCGACAATTGAAAATTCCTTTTGATTATTTATGCAGCCGTCTTCACTTAGACACTTTAAACGCCAAGAAATATATACATATATATATATATATATATATATATATATATATATAAGAAGGTAAAAAAAATGGTTGTTAAGTAACAACAACAAATAGAAAAAAAAAATGTATTAACGTTAACTAATAATCTTTACGTTTGCGTTTACGTGTTGCAATCGTGTATCGTAATGTCTGTAAATTTATGAGACAGAAAAATAATTATGCACGTGTGTGTTTTCTACATTTTTTTGTTTTTGTTCAATTTTACGAGCTATTTTGTGATGAGTTTATTAAAAAAAGAGCTACTGTTTGCTTGCAAGTGAAACAGTGATGCAATCGGAATTATTTTAGGTGAAAACAAAAACAGATAATTATTGATCCCGGGACCCGGGAACATCTAACCAGTGCAGTTTCATATCAATTTAAAGTTCTCTCGTTCCATAACGAAGGGTAAATTTTAACGAATCAAGTCTTGGCTTACAAAGGTATTCAAAAATAGTCGAGTAATTAAGAGTCGCGGCTATCAAGTCAGCTTTTAAGTCTCCATGCGGGTTAATGGCAGCTGTAGCGAGTAGGCAACCGATGAAGACGTACATATAATACTTATCCAGCCGGCACAGGACGCGGGCGACTAGGCTGCGTCCATTCCCTATCTCTTGTCCAGCTTCTTTCTGAGCGTCACTTTGTTGCGCGTTTAGTGTATCATCCGCTAATAGTAAGCACTTTTGATCAAATCCTTGACATATCCACCATCTGCGACCATAAACGTTATCGTTATTATTACGCTAGTTTTATCGACTTATGCCTGTCAAGTCGGTGGTCGCGGGTTAGAATCTCATTTCGTTAGACCCATATCTTTTAAGTAATCAATTACACAATAATTATTTCGACTTATGTTTACCAAGTCGGTGGCCCCGGGTTCGAATCTCATTGCATTAGACCCATACTTTAATTTTTTAATTTTAATTTAGATAATAACTACATGCTTGTGTTAGCTCTTAAAAGTTTGGTCTTCAAATATGATATACTGCTGAGTTTATCTCGGCTGCTTGTGTTTCATTGGTATTCTTTGCTATAATGTCACAGTTTAAACCACAGTCTTAAACCTAAGTTCACTTATTAGTAGTTCCTTAAGCGTCGAAAAAACTGTTTATTTTGAACTCTGTTGTTCTCTTGATCACAATGATTTTCTCTACCCATTAAATTTACGGGTTTTGTTAAAAATATACGTATATATGTATATATATACAAAACGCCCGGAAATCTACAATAAATAAGGGATAAGAAGAATAGGAAAAGGTATATAAAGTAAAACTGAAGTCGTGGTGTTGTGGACGGCAGCCCCATTTCGAACCGACTTATCAGTATCGTACAAAGACGTCACCTACATACGAGTCATATTTTACGGTCATATTATTTCGGATAATATTTTCTCCTCGCTACCACTGTTCGGGCTGTTGTGGTTGATTGAATGCCAAAATTAACAGTAGAGAATATAATAACGATGATGAGATGAAATGTGATGAGAGGTTTCGTTGAAAATTTTCCTTTTCTTTGTAAAAAAGCTAACGAATAATGAAAAGTTTTTACCTAATTTTTTAATTATCATATAACTGTGGGAATGTGTATGACCGGCTGGATGGCTAGAGAACTGTGTCTCTCTCTCTCACTGAGTGTGGTAAGAAATATTTTACAGCTTTAACTTCGTTTAAACAGAAAAAAATAAATGAGCTAACGGCAGGTTGTCCATCCATATGCGCTGTTGAATCCATCATAAGCAAGTATGAGCGACGGCGGCATGCGCCGAATAGCAACATTCTATGGTAAAAGTTCACATAATTCATTACATTGGGAAGAGCAGTAATAATGGCTTGAAATTGGCATGAAACATGTATATGTATGTAACTTTGTGTGCGTGTTTATGTGCGTACTTCTAGGTAAGTGGGTAATTGACAGCATGTGTATTGTTATATGAGTTGGCTTTCACACACATTTGGGATCTTATTTGAAATTTTTTAAATACTTTTCTCTTTTTTAATTTGCTTTAAGTATCTGTTGTGAATGCTGCTGCCGCTGTTGCTGCTGCTGCTGCTGGTGCTCACGTTATTGATGCGGCTGATGTTGCTGTTCTTGTATTGACCACCCTGAAAAATTGTCCTTTAAATGAGGCATAATTTCCACAAGATCTGATAACTGTGAATAGATGCGAAGTAATTAATAATCATTCTCTTCCTAAGGCCTGAGGTACTTGTAAAATAGAAAATTTCTGACATGTTGTTCTTGCATTCGATTTTCTTTTTTCCTTTGCTAAAATTAAAAGAATTTCTAACACTGACTGACCACTAAGCTAAACGCCTCAGTCTTTGTATGTTTTTATTGTTGTGATTACTTAAGTTGTTATTGTTTTTGTTGTGATTTTTTTTTTTTATTTTATTTTTTTTTTCCCTACATTTGCTTCTTCTACATCGCTTTTGACATTTTTAACAAACTGCTTCACATTAGCTTATAATGTCCTTAACGTCAGTTATATGCTGTTATATATGCTGCTGTTGCTGGGCCGTCTGTGTGTGTTTTCTTTTTTGTTTATTTTCATTTTTTATATGGCTTTTGTCATTTGTGACGTGATGACTGCCAGCGTTTTAAGCATCATTTAGGCTTGAGTAGTAAGTAATTTTTCTTAAGGAAAAATGATTGCCCCGATGCCCATGTTCATGTGCGTTTACGTTAGTTTATGTTTAAGTGTCTAATCTTGCCCTTAGAGAAAATTTACTTTCCAAGTTGCTGTTGTTTTGTAATGCGTCAGTGATTTTCGCCTAGACTAACGAACACTTTCATGGCTTGTGCATAAGAAGATGAATAGAAATTATCAGTACACATAATGTCCAACATGACAGACAACAATAACAAACATTAACCATAACAATAATGTATCACACAATCATCATCATCATCATCATCATCATCATTATCATCATCATCATCACTATCATCATCATTATCGTTATCGGTAATAACATCGCAGGGAATATTTGAAGGAAATACATTTCATTTTATTCTTTTATATAATAATTTTCTCCAAGTGTGAGTTTAGGTGAACGGTATTCTATAGATATTAAGTATTTGGCTATTATTTTAACTGCATTGTCATTTAGTCAATACCATGCCGCTCATTTAACGATAGTCTTTACTGTTAAGCGGTTTAAGGGCATTGAAGAGCGTAAAGCTTTAGTGAAAGTTGCGATGGAAGTCTCCGTTTAGTAGATGGACCACTTGAAACCATATCGCATAACAAGTAACTCGAGGTAAATGTACATTCGGCTTACAGAGGGAGGATGTGTATTCCCAATACTGCTTTCTTCTCTTGCTCCTTGAACATCAAAGTCACATTCGAAATTTTTACCAATCCGCAAGACCATAAGACTACATTTCTGTCTCTTTAGTATATACGATCATCATTTTTGACTGAAATAATTAATTCCTATTCCTGAGATGGCGATAAGATGGCTAAAGATACTAGTCGAGGGGATAAGTAACATTGTAGATACCTATCAGCAGCTAACGCTTTTCGCTTTTAAGCCGTCATGCTCTCCGCTTTAGTTTTTAGTAACCATTATTATAAGGTAGCGAACGCATTACGTTTTACAACAAGGTGAATAGATCTTCATGTCTGATAGAACGCAGGGACTGAAGCACGCTTTATAATGAAGTGATTACGCTCTTACGCAATATAGTTAAGTAATCTGATATGTCCTTCTTTTCCGTCGTGGAAATAATTGTGAAATCTTAGCGATTGCATTACGCGTTATAATAAGGTGAACTGAGACTTACGTCTTGCAGTGAGGCCAATTTTAACACACATCGCATGGGCGCAAGCAGTTCACCATGCAGTAGGCCGAACAATCATCAGATGATACTTTAATTACTATTGAAGCTTCACCGTAGCTTTAGAGCGTGCAGGATTAGTAAACACATCACGGTTGCTCGGGAAGACAATCCTCAGGCTTCGGCCATTTTCTACCTGTTTCCTTCAACACTTATCTTAGATCATAATAATGCTCTTGTTTCAAAACTCCTGTATTTTTTTATCGTCGTCCGTACACCTATCCTTTCCTTTCCGGAAAGCTTTTCAATAGTTATTATAACGCAGCGATTGCACTACGTTTTACGACATATAGCTGAATAGATTCTTGTGTTTTACAAAGCGGACATGCCTTGTTTTTTAGTGGCGGAAACAAGCATAAGAACATAGGAACTGAACTACATAACCCCTTACGTCCTATGGTGAGGCAATCGTATAACTGCTTTTCTTGTGAAAATACTTATAAAGATGTAGCGATGGCGCTGCATTTTACAATACGATGTCGGCATGCACTATTTTCAGGACTGCTGTACTCTTTCATCGTCGTCTGGGTACATTGTCTTTCTTTTGTATTCTCTTTTACGCCAAGAAATGATTAATGTCTGTGATGCTTACAAGTCAATAACGACTGCATCTTATATCTTACAGTGAAGTAAACAACCGTGTGGCAACAGTTCTCCTATTGGCGATCAAACGATGCGTTATAATGCGGTCGCCAGATCTACACTTTTGGGAACTACTGTAGTCTTTATCGCCGTCCTTACCTCATTTCTCTCCTTTGTCATTATTTTTACGCGTCGAAATAATTAACCTCTGGAAAGCTTATGAGAACATAGCAACCTACACCACAAACCTCATAGTCAAATCGTCACGTGTGTACCTCTTTTTACTCATAGGCATTGTAGCTGACAAGGTGGCCTCATAAGTCTGTTTTACTTGTAACGATAAGCAACAAGTGATGATTGAAGCTTACAAAAAAATCGCTCTTGGGCTCTCTCTTGAGTTTATAATGACGTACCCCGTCCTCCTTCACTCGTAACTAGTGTGCTCACTTTTTATTGACGACCACATTTTCTCTGCTTTGCCTGGGAAAAGGAAAGAATTGAAATCGCTTGATGCTTTTGAGAAGAGATGGGTCTCCTTTTGTTTAGTTTTCTAGTAAAGCCCTCTCGGGACTGGCGTGCTTTTTCTTCTAAATTCTACTCTTTTCCTTTGCTTTGCAACATACGAAGTGGTGGCAAAGTGAGGTACGTGAAGGCGGATTAAAACATTTTAGATCAAATTTATAAATAATCGAAAATTCTCATCTTTCATTCCTTTTCTAATGATCTTCTTATGCGTGTTCTTCAGGTCTTCTGATATTATCGTCTTCAAATTATTAAATACCGTTTATTTTAAAGTTTTTAATTTATCTTAAAAATTCCTTCACTGATTTAATTTCTTTTCCAATTTTAACTCTTTGATCTTAAACCGCAATAGCTGCTGCTCTGCCCTTCTTGACAAATTCCTTACTAGCTACCGTTTTCGTATAATTCATATAAACTGCTTAACAGCGGAGAGAGTTTTATGTCACAATATGCCGATAAATAGTTGTGGGTTTCGATGCGTTCTATACCCATACATACATACATACATACATACATACATATATACATACGTGTGCGTATGCGTTTGTAAAGTGTCGGCGTTAGTTAAGTAGATAAACTGCCAGGCCATAGGTAGCCCTTTTCTGGCGTATCTTTGTGGTCTGCTCTCCCATTTAGTTTTGACGATTTGATGGATTTCTACAATTGTTTCGTTTGAAAAAAATATGCCGCCAGTCTTGCCATCGGATAGCGGTAAACTTTTTTCTTGTTTGTACTTTTGCAACGTTTAAAGCTAAGATCGAATATTTGAAATTCCAGCAAAGATCGACATGAATCACAGAAAAGAAAAATATTTTGTGCTGTATTTTTTTAGACGGTTCTGTTGTTGTTGTTGTTGTTGTTCTTGTTCTTGTTGTTATTGCGTAGCATATCCGTGCTGGGGAGAGGACAAGCAATAAAAACCTAAAAGTGATGTTAAATGTTATTAATGTGGTTATTATTGATTTTCTTCTTCTTCTTCTTCTCCTTTTTTTTTTTATTTGGGCTTATAACTCTTTTTTCGCGCGTTCGCTTCTGCTTAGAATTTTGTTGTTCAAGGTCAGATGCTGGCGCAGACACATCACGAGATATCATTAAAAAAGAACAGTTAGTTATCTTTGTTATTATTACGTTCCGTGGCTAACACTACGCCCGTCAAACGTTGCTCGAAGAGAATTTGCATAAATCAAAATATTTGGTAGCCAGTCTCGAAAAGTATAATTGGACTAAATTGCCTAATAAAAAATGTTATAAATCAAAAATTCATCAGAAAATGTTCTTCTGTTTAAACGAAAATTATGAAATAACGAAAATTTCTACAAATAGTAGCGTGTTTGCTAATCATTTTTCTTTTTGTTTTTGCATGCATGTGCGTGATCTGTTCATGTTATTAACTTTTATGAAATATGTTTGAATGAATCTTTAATTTGTTTTAAATTAATTCTAGAGTCTTTGAATTTTACTTAAAAATAAGCGATTGGAAGACTTGCTCACGAAGGAGAAGCAGCTTCACTGCTAAATATCGGAACTAAAAATAGTTTTTCACTTTCATGTACGAAGAGGGAGAAGAATTTTCAGGTAACTTGGCAAGCAGCGCAACCCGAGTCGGTACGACGCCGACATGCTTCGTATGGTCATAATATTCCAGTTGAGGAATTCGTTAAACGTTGTGGAGATTATTTCAATCGCAATGATATCGACGCTTGGGAGGTACGTTAGGGAATGAAGAGGTTAAATGGATTTTGTGGCCCCATCGACAATTGTCGACGCAGGTTTAAGAGCTTGTTGGCGAGTTACAGGGAGTTCAAGATAAATACGAGGATAAAAGGGATGAAATCCCTCCAAATATCACCTTAGCCGTTCTGGGGATGCCCACGCTTCAAGAACTAAGCTATGGCAAATCAGAACTGGTTCTCAAATCAAAAGCATCGATATGCTCCCCAAACGGTTTACTGCAAATACATGAACAAGATCGCGATTTTTTAAACAAAAGTTATTCGGATTGGATAGCCTTTCACTTTCCTCTGCTTGCATACCCAAGTCAAATAGTCAAACAATCCCTTCAACCACAACGATCGTTACACTTACCATTATTGTCAATATTTATTTTCATTTTAATGACCAGACGTTCATCCCGAGGAAGAAAATTTACCATGAAGAAGTCGTCAAGAGAATCGAAGGTAGACTGTTTACTACTTTACTAAGCAGTCAGTTACTATAGAGGCTCAAGATTTAACACAGATTTGTAAGTTATTTAGGGAGCCCGAAAAGTTATAGTGTAACTGCATGCCTGGCATTGCTAAGTCCATAATTCTGCTTGTACATGTAAAATCCATGGCGGAATAACCTGGATGGCACTCCACGTGGTATCGGTAATTCGCAAGCAAGAGTAACTATAGACCAAAAGTCGCGTTATGTCAACAACGCAAAATCTTCATAATCCGAACTACGACGACCGCAAGAACCAGGATCCGTAAGCCGCTAAGTCGCATGCACAAAGTGTGGTCATACGTATTTTGCAACGCTTACGGACAGCCGGGGTACGACCCACCGGGGAGTATCGTTACGCGTTAGCGGTTAATTAAAGATGGCAAGCGGGCCCCACCTTGCCCGGACGGGAGAATTTTGACCATACATATAGCTTGCACATATTATCAAGGATTGTTTTGTGAAGTGTGGACAGAGGAGTGGGGACGTACGCTACCACTTGCATATAACTCATGACCGAAGAAGTTGATGAACTCCATAAACTTCAAAGATTATCTGACCGGCCAGCAATTGAAGAGTTGCCACTTATACGCATGAATATTGAGCACCAGGAAGAAAAACTTGGGTAAATACAGGTAGATTATGACGCTCGCCTGGTAAGTATGGAGAGTACTTTTTCTCCTGAATTGATGCTCTATGATAACATAAAATAGGTTTATTTGCACAAACTCGATGCCACCTGCCATACAGATCGTGGGGCAATGATTTTATTGCGTGAAAAATGTGAAATATCTCTCTTCCCTTCTCTCTCTCACTGTTTTGTTAAAGGACTGCATATACAACAGATAATCGAGATAGTCGAGGATCGATCGATATACAAAACATATCCTTCGTATATATCTGCCATGAGCGAAAAAGTCGCTAAGCTAATGGTCTTGATCAAGCCTTTAACAAAACTAAAGTTTCATTTACATTTCAGAAGGCACTGTCAGTGGGGTTCTATTCTTCGGGTTTGCTAATAAACATCAGCATTTAATTGCCGTTAGAGTAAAAAAAAAAAAAATTTCGTAAAATTGAAATAACAACAATTGTAGCCCATCAAGCCGCAACACACAAATTGACATTGCACACATCAAGCAAGTCATCAATTTTGTTCGAACTAAATGTTTCACATAAGTTTTCTATACTCAAGCGGTAATTGTAGCGAAATGTTTACATCCTACAACACTAGCCGTACAGCGTTTTATTACGCTGCTCAATTCGAAATCGTTTTCTAAATCGATCTAAGCTCATTTAAATTGATATTGTTTTTCATAGGACAACTCTTTCAAGATAAGGTATTATTTGTGGAGAGTGGCCGTAAAAGTGGTCCAATTGGTGTATGTCTTCCGGGATGTAGGGTGAACCCCATAAGAAGTCACTTGACGGAAGTATATACAGACACAGCACGACGCTTGAGGAAATGAGTCCGAGTACACTGGATGAGTTTATGTTAAGTGCTTCTTCCGAATGTTACGCATATCCGTACCAGTCCAATACATCATGTACTACAAATCATGTGTGATCTAAGAGATTGTTATACCTATGAAATGTATTGACTGAACGTGCTCATGCAGCTGTAGCGCTCAAATGAGGCATCTAGAAGAAGGTTACAAAGAGAGTATATACAGCTTTCCTTCGTAATATCTGGCCAATCAAATTTATACTGAAGCGTTCGCTGAAATTACTCTAAGAAGCAAAGTCAGCTTTCTTTCGTAGTTTTCCAACATCGATAACAACACACATAGGCACAGATAGCTAGCCATCGGTGTGTAGTTCCTTATGCTAGAAAGGAAAAGACAACATCTTATTCTTAAGTTCTTCTTAGCTTTAAGTGATTGTTGGAATGTTTGGAGCTAAAGTGCTTCGGTTATAATACGTGGACTTATGTTATGCTATGATTAAAAATTATTACGACGCTAAGGGTTAAAAATGCTTGCGAACAACCACTATAGTTGTTTTCTGTTAAAGAGTTGAAGGGAGAGAGCGAGACCGAGACCCAGAGATTTCTAAACCGTAACTTAACTAATCAAAACTTTCACATTTAATCCGAGTCGAGCTCGCCAACTAACTAAGGCTGTCTGCTGAAAATCAAGCCCAACTCACTGCAACTGTCACAGGTATTATACTTTTCATTTTCGCTAAAGGACGTTTGCAATAAATTAATTTTAGTTCAAAGTTTATTAGCAAATCGGTTTTTTAACAAACATTCCTCACTAAAAGTTAAATTAATTGCTTTTCACTGACGAATCGCAAGTTTGATTCTCTGAACTGCTGTGCTTGTTTTCGAATGATTCTTCCCTTTTCATTTCATCAACCCTATGATTGCTTATTCTACGCTGCTTGCGGTATAAAGGTATACAAAGTTTGTGTGGATGTATGCAACACCCAGAAGGACTTGAGATACACTAACCTTTTATTATACTGATCGATTCAAAATCACTTTCAGAATCTCTGTCTGAATCGATGTAAAGTTGTCTGTCCGTCTGTCCGTCTAGTAACCTTATGTTCAAATTACGGGCTGCAATTGATGAGATATTTTACATGAAATTTGGTCCGCCGACGTGTCTTTTGGCCCAAAGACGAACGCTATTGCAAATGGTCCGAATAGGACAACTTTCTCGACTGTTTCCTATACAAAGCCTTATTTTGAAAAGTCGTTATTTTAATAACTGTACTAAACAAACTGGTGTGGGGTATGTAATGGTGGGCCACGCCCCATTACAGTTTTATCGCTTGCTTTTCTGTCACTTAGTGGCTAACTAGCACAAAAAGTGTATAGTGGCATTTAAAATAAATTTACTTTTAACTGAAATTTAAATTCATGTAACTTTGAGTTTAATTTTATTGAAAATAGCCCTAAGAGTCGTAATAATGAATGAAAATTTATAAATAATTTTTTATTTCAATTTACGAAAAATTCTCCAGATTCGCAAGACGGACATATATGAACACAGTTTGCATATAA
The DNA here is from genome assembly GCA_001077435.1 of Glossina morsitans morsitans. Taxonomy (NCBI): domain Eukaryota; kingdom Metazoa; phylum Arthropoda; class Insecta; order Diptera; family Glossinidae; genus Glossina; species Glossina morsitans. Next base: position 7,427 of record CCAG010000043.1, on the reverse strand, counting down.
TTATCATCGAATATTAACTAGAAGTTAAAACAGAAAATAATTGAAAACATCATAAATTCTTCAATGTCAGTCAAAAGCAGTATAAACAGACAGCACGGCAGGACAGGCATGCATGGACTGAATTGTTAGCCTTTGTCATTTTTTTTTTTTATAATCTTTTTTTGCGTTGCAGGTAAAAGTGTGAATTGCAAATGCGGTTAAGTAGAGTCTCAAGAAATGGCTGACAAAAATTATTTATTTTGTATTTGTGGTTAAAATTTTTAATGCTGTTTCTCGCTCTTTTACTTGATTGTATTGAATTGTATTGCAAGTTGTTGGCTGGCGATGGTGGCTGTATTGCAAGCATGCATGCACTCAAACGGGCACGCTTGAATGATTTTAATGGCTAACTTGGTTGTTGATTGTTTTGTGGGTTGATTGGTTGTGTTGTTATTTGATTTGTTTTTGTTTTTGGTTCTGTTTTTTTTTTTTTTCTACATTTTGGGATGATGACCAAATTGTTGATTGGGGCGAGAAAATTTATGGTGTTACCATAAAAGGAGTTTATATGCATAGCATAGCAAAGAAAGACAATCAGTCTGCGTTGCGTTGGTTTAAGAATCAAGTGACAGGAGTCTAACGCAGAACCAGACAAAATGGCTAAACGAATTTAGTTTCTAAGTTTTTCTTCTTTTGTGTATTTGCGCGCGTGTGTGTGTGTGTATGTTTAAAAGAGGTTTATCATTTTTTTTTCTTTTTAAAAATTTTAAAAAATTCTTCAACATTTTTCTTAAAATTCGAAGAAACTAAAAAAAAAAAAAACATCTCTTTCTACAAAAAAATCTTTCAGTAGTTGCATGTAATTACAGTAAACATTCATTAGTCAAAGTCTTCAAGTGTTGTTGCTATTGCTGTTGTTGCTTTTGCTTTTGTAGTCCATACATTAAACTCTTAGAAGGCCACCTTTGAAGTTCACATAGTCTATGTAAGAAGAGCAGCAGCACATGACTGACTGACTGACAGAGTGCTTAAAACCTACGGATATTTCTTTAGCTAGCTTAGCTTAAGCCAGCTAAGCTTTATTGTATCCAAAGCACATGGCTTTCAATGTAATTTTTATTTTCTTTCTCATTTTTTAGCAAAGGGCAGCGGGGCTAAGTGAAATATGAAAATAAATAAAATTCGATTCATCATCATTAGGGCGCCGCTAGGCAAAGCATATTATCACAACAGTTTTACTATTCACTGACAAAAGTGACTACAACAAGAACAACAGCAATAACAACAGTACACGTGAAATAACAACAACAACCGGGTCACACCTCTTTTAATGGCCTGGCGCCTTAATTACTTTTCGCACTACCATCGCGTACAACAGTCAACTTGAACTGATGCTATCGATGTTGTTGTTGTTGCTGATGCTGATGCTGATGTTGATGCTGCTGCTGCTGCTGCTGTTACTATTGCTGTTCACTAACATCCAGCGGCTTTGATTTACATGCAGTAGCAAATAATGACATCAAGTTCACGGATTCCTTTCTGAATGTGTTCTCTTTTCTTTCTTTGTTACTTTCCCTTCCTGCTTAAGCATTACGATGAGCAACATGAGATGATTAAACATAAAACTCGGTTACTCTGCATACGATGAAATAAATAAATGAATGAATGTCTTAATAATATGTGCATTTATGCCAACATTTGACATTAAATGTTATCATCATTCGTTCATTCGTTCATTTATAATCTGCTGCTGCTCTCTCATCGTATGTTTCGGGTCATTTAATGATGCCGTGTATCCCATCGTAATATTAAGGCCTATGCACTCGTATGTTATAATGTTTGTACGGTTAAGTACAACTTCAACTTAATCAACTTTATATACATATGTATACATATAAATGATTACATTTACATATAAACGCACATCACAATCGCAATCACAAATAAATCTACGACTACTTGTAAATCATTGTATGCAAAAGTAATCGTATGATGTGCAATTTTTCTTAAACGGAAGCTGTAATGAGTTATTGTTCAACATTAAGAAAAATAATGGAACGAAAAAAAAAAAAAAAACAAAAATGGAAAAAATGCATACAAATGACCAGAACTTTGGCCGGTAAGAGTGGAATGTTTGTAATTTGTCTGCAACCGAAAACTTGTTTTGACTTAAAACAAAAACAAGACAAAATAAAGCAAATTTTTATTTCACGCAAGTCATTGTGATTTAAAAAGAACTCATCAGAACTCATCGATTCAGTCTAAACTGAATTTACATAACGGTTCACCTAAAGTATCTTAAGACTTGTACTCGGAAGATAGCAAAGTCAATGCAGTTAGATCCTATTAAAACAGCTTAAGCAGCTATTGGAGGATATCGCTGTCCTTGGAACGACCTTGGAATTCTTAAACTCGGACTTAAGATTGGATTATGAACTATTCACAAGGCCGGTCTACCTTTTGTAACTTTTTTTTCCCTTAGACCCACAAACGCTATGTGAACCTGCCCGGACGTATACTAAAAGACTGTAGAAACACTGTAATGGAACACGATCCCCCATTAAATATCTTATACAACTTCGCTTAAAATAGTTATTTGTTGAGAAAGTTAATGAGCTTTCAAAATAAGGTGTCATTTAGAAAGCTTTCGAAAAAGTGATCCGAAAAGTATAATTTTCAATGGCGTTCGCCCTTGGAGCAAAACATACCGGTTTACCAAATTACATCAAAGTATCTCAAAAATTGCAACCTGTAAGTTGAATATAAGAAAACTACACGAACAGACGGACAGACAAGTTTAGATCGTTTCAGGAAATGATTGTAGGGGAGATCTCAAGTCCTTCTAGGCTGTGCATACGTCCGCACCAGCCTAATATAACGCTTTATCGCAGAAAGTGGAGAGAGTAATCAAGCAAAAAAAAAAATGGTAATTCTCATCCGTCATGACGCCACCAAGCTATTTGAAGCAAGTCCCTGTCTAAGTGTGTGGCCAATGGAAAATTAAACTTTACCGTATTGTGGTTTGAACGTGCGGACGCTGACTTGGTAATCGCAATTCTTATCTATCAGTCCACTCATATGTTTTTATATCACGATTCTCGTATAACGCGATGTGAAAAATAGGAAAGTTCTTCTATAATGGCTTTCCTTGCAGTGGGCTGTTCGTAGAAGAATATTGCAACAAATAAATGGCTTCACAAATTTATCTACGGCTACAGTTACTCGATTTTTTTGGCAGGGGATCTGAGCATTGCTTTCCAATATTACTTCCAACGTATACAAACGTAAGTTTAATAATTTTCTTTCCACTTGTTCTCTATAAAGCGGTAAAAAATCATTTAAGTGGTATTAATTCTTTATTTCTCATAATGTGGTTCGTTTAGAAGGCGTTTTGCATATAATGCGGTGTAATTCCATCTTATTTAATGTAACGATGTCTACGTTTCTCTCCACCGTGGTTTCCAGGGAAAGCATATTCTGACTCTTACAAATTTTGATTTTCATATAACACCGTTTCTATGCTGTAGCTTCTATATAACACAATATGATTTGATCTGATTTGTCTGCCACAGAATGCTTTTTCTTAGCTGAATTAGTTCTGAATTTCATAAAAAACGGTTTTCACTTATCATGAAAATAATTTATATATAACGCGGTATGATTTCATCTGATTTATCCTAACTCCACATGTTTCTTAATGCGATTTTCGCAGACCTTATTTGCTGAGTAGAATTAATTGTCAATTTCATATAACACATTTACCATGCAACGCATATCGAACTAATCGTCTTATACGACTAATCGTCTTTGCTCTATTTAATGTTTATCACTTATCACTCTGTAGGGTCAAGTTACTTAAAGAAAGCCAATTAGGATTAAAACTCACTTCACTTTTAGGTGCAGTGAAACCTTACATATTGATATCTAGTAATTAAAAAAAAAAAAAAACAAAGACCACCTAGAACTTGTCAGCGGCAAAGATGTCCTACGTCGCTATGGCAACCTTGTCACGACCTACGCATGGCCAGGTAGATTCTTCATTGTCTATTGCTAGGCTGCAAGCTTTAAAAGCACCTTCACTTCGAAGCTCGATGTTGATAGTAGTTGCACTTAGCTTAGAACTATAATTTTACGCAAGCATAAGCACATGTCGTCGAAGAGGAGGCCCCTTGGAAAGTGCAAAATTAATTCTGAAACCGGAACGCGGATAGTGGGATAGCATAGCATAGCACTACGAACAAAGAGCATAAGGACAAATGGAGTCTTGAGTTGAGTTTTTCCCATAAGAATGGAAATGAAAGAACTCTCATTTCTTTATCATTTAAAGGCGCAGTAATTTTTAGCCATCACTAAATGATTTCTAACAAATTTTTCTTTTTTATTGTATTGCTTGCTATTCGGTAAAAATCCTATGGTCTGAGTATTTGCTTTACTTCTTTGCTTTTTTGTTTCTTTTTTTTTTCTTTCTTCATCTTTTTCTTTTGCTACTCATTCCTCATTCCTCATCATCACATCAATTCAATGTTCAAGTTGTTAGTTAAGCATTCGAAATTACAATTACAGTGATTAGATATTAACGCAATTAAAACCATCAACTTAACATGAAATTATTTGTCGGCATCTAAATGAATTGCAGCTTGAAGCTTAAAGCGAAAGCAAACAATTGCACATTGAATGCACTCTAGGCGCTGACGCTTTATATTGTTTTCATGTTAACATTGCATGCGTTCTATGCGTTGAGAAAGCTGTTAGCTTAAATAGTAGATTAACTGCATCAAGCAAGTACTTATTTTCTCATTAAGAGAATACAAGAATTTTTAAGAGTTCCATCATTTTATGAATAATTTATTTAAGTTGTTCACGTAAAACCTTAATGCAGAACTTTTCTGAATCAAACGCTAATCCAAGGGCAGGAGAAGGGAATCTAAGTATAATAAATAAAAAAAAAATAAAAAATATAAAAATGCATCCGTCTGTCCCTCTGTCCATTTATTTGTGTATTTTTCAACCTTGAACTTGCATTTCTTTCGTTCAATATTTCCGAACGTTTTCGTTTATCGACCACGGGTAAATGTAGTTCGACACAAGTCGCTTCACTATTCCAAATTTCTCTTTATTATAGAATTTAGATTTTCTTTAATTACTGGATATCTTATCTAAATCGTTTTCTTCATTTCGAGGAGTCCAACTCCGAACCAAGTAAATCTGAAGCTACCGATCAAAGTCTTATTTTTTTGCAATATTTGTACTGAAAGTTACTTGAAGTACACCTTACATCAGGTTTGCAAAAATTTCTCAATTCGAATTCGCAGAATTCTTGGTTTTCTTTTTTAAGAGTATTTCCGATTTATATAAAATGATGGACTTTAAGGGCTTTAGGTAAATTTAAAAGAATCAAAAGACTACCATTAAAAGTTAGCACAAGTGGGCTGAGCTCGCCTTTTTTTTTGTTTGTATTTTAAATGTGATTTTAAAATGTTGTGTTACTTGAGCTGAGGTACAGTATTTGTTGTTTAATATAAAAGTAAGGTGACCATGCGTCCCGTCTCACTATTTTCCCGAAACAGTCGCGAATTTTCACAGTCTATCTCTATTTTTTACATCCCGAATTTGTAACGAATTTGAATCGTCCCAAAGTACAGTACCGTGAGAATGCAAAAGTGTAAATGCATGTATTAATTGAAGCGGTATAGATTTTATTGATTGAGCGAAAAGTCAAGATAGGCGAGCTGAACACGTTGCGTAAAGAATGATTCCTCATCTAACGTTTAGCTTAGAAAAATTGTTATGGAGGGGCGCTATTTCTCATACCGGTATTTCACATTTCACGGTTACATATTGATATATCCTGTATCATAAGTCGCATAGGGCGTAATGAAGGAGCCTAAGATAATACTCCTTTCGATTGCCTCGTGCCAACTCTATGGTGTGGCTCAGAATAGGGTTGTTAGTGCAATCAATTTAAGCAATTTTGTCCGTGTCTTCTAGTGTCTGTCCACTAGTCGGTCTCGCCTGTCTATCCGTTTGTGTGTTCACACTTTCGCCAACGTATTTAGATTTTTCTATTTGGATTCATTACTTTTACTGATTAACGCAATTATTAACGAGCTCAAAACCATGCCAAGAATATTTAATTTATCGCTATATAAAGTGCGTACGCTTATGCATATTTCTCTTTCAGTTAATAGTCATTTTAGTTTAAAAATAATGTCACACACATATTTATATGTGTATGTGTTTTGTTAATAAAAAGCAAACAACAAAAAAACCGGTAAATATCAAAACATACTCTAGTGAAACTTAGCATTACGTTTTTGATGTTTTTTTATTCTCCTATAACTCTCTCCAAATACTAAATAAAAAATGAACAAACTAGTCGTCACTGTAACTATGTTTCAGTAAATCAAAACGAGGGCTAGAAGAACGGCGCAGTGGAAAATGATGGGTTTATAACGAAGAGGGAAGTGAGCCGTGGATCTGAACCTTCTACAATTCTAAGTTTTTTTAGTCGCGTGCAGTCGCTAGTCCTTGTCGCCGTCAGTGTCATCCGCCGGTAAAATTGCCGAAACGTTAGAAATAAGTAGCGAAAGCTAACCATTTTCCGGACGCTTTTGCTTCACTTACTCACTTTAAGTTTAAAAAAGGCTTAACTTGCCGCTTGTAATTGGCTATTGACAAAAAAAAAAAAAATCACTTTATGTAAATGTGTTTTGTTAACATTAAAAGTTTAAGCAGCAAAATAATTTTATAAATGTAAAAATATATTCATTTAAAATTTAATTCAATGTTATCGCTATGTTGTTGTCTTTTTGCTCTTTCATTTTTCTTTATATATTAAGAGAAAAATAAGTATGTATATAAGTATAGATTTAAGTTAATGTTAGAGAACTTAAGATCTTCACAGCAGAGTGGCGCAGTGGAAGCGTGCTGGGCCCATAACCCAGAGGTCCGAGGATCGAAACCTTGCTCTGCTACTGTCCTCCATTCGTAATTTTTTTTTTTTTTTTATTAGGCTACAATTATAGAGCATTTTAATTGCAATTGATTGATTTTCCATCCGTCTGTCAGTCTTACCCGATGTTTGAATTGACAAAATGGTAGGAATAAACAGTAAACGTTTAAGTTCTTGTCGTAAGGCTTTGCTTTAATTAGTTACATTAAAGCAAAATAAGGGCGTGTTCTGCCTCCAATAACGAACAATTGAGAAATAAAAATGAAGAAAAAAATTAATCTGTAGGCAGAGTGAGAAGGGACATTTTAGCGTTAGTAGAAATAGAGCATTAGCCGACAGAGCAGCTCGTTTTCATTGTTGAGCAATATTTCCAAAACTAATGTACGTTTGGCGGTCACAAGTCGCAACTTTCGTACAAAATATTTCACCTCTTCAACTTTGAAGAGAGCAATAGAAAAATTTAGGAAGAGTATATGGGGCCATTTGGGATCAAAGG